>MU224659.1:2281923-2316110 GCA_018584345.1 Thuja plicata
ATTCTGAAAGTTTGTAATTCCGCATTTGTGGAGATAATAAGAAGTCCATTTTTTGTTCTTGCAAATTGTTGTTGCTTCTCTGTTTCTGTTATGTGTTTGTGGTATTAAGGGGAGCACCCTTCATCATCAAGTTGTTTTATATAGTCTCCTTTTGCAGAATCCAAATGTCTATAAGGAAATGACTATGGTTGGGTGCATACCAGATAGAAAATTTGAGTTTTGATTAGGATGAAGCAACACATGGACTATCAACTTGGATGGTTGGTTTGTTTCTGATCCTTCTCACATAGAATACTTGGCTCGTAATTGATGCTCAACTATCATTAAAAGGGGTTTCTTAAGATTTGTCTAAATGAGTTGTCACACAGAAGTTATGTACTACTAAATACAATTATTTATGCACAAATAAGTTAATAACCTTCCACATGCAAATCAAGTTTCATTAAATTGAAAGGATTGCATCCCACTCCCCATTTCCTTGCCCCTATGTATGTTTCTTATTCTATATAAATTGAAATCCAGAGCCTTAAGAAGTCCTAGATACTAAAACAGTCCTAGATAGACAGACAGTAAGAGAAAGATCATTAATAGTTACAACATAGTTTTACTACCATTTACAAGAAGTAATGCATAATTTCAAACAATTTGACTGCACATGTATTTTTATTTGTGAGAAGAAAAAAAAATGAAACAAGAGTAATTTAGTCATGATATTTAATGGATTTCATGCCTCCATCTATGCCAGATGCTTTAGTGGATAACAATTTTGTCAACATTATCAGATATCTAGTAACTTGCCTACTTTATTTATAGTAACTTGCCTACTTTATTTAAGATTTAAGATTTTCACAGGTACACATAATCGTGTCTGGATATAACTGTGCGGTCTTTGATTATGACTTTATGATTTGTAAATCATACTTCTGATTCGTGGGGTCTGCTCTAGTTTTTATATGTTAACATGCTTTTTCTTTTTTTTGATCTTTAAGGGGTCATAGCCAATAGTTTGTATTAATATCATGAAATTAGTAAAATAGTAAAACTTAAAACAAAACAAATAAAGGATCCTGGTTCATAACCCAATCCTACCAAGAGGATTGTGAACCCCAAGTCCAGAGCACCTAGGCTCATCCAAAGTAGAACCAAAAGAAAAAAATAAAACAAGAGTTTAACAGTTATCAACAAAAATCGGGTTATAACTAGCCCAAAAAGAACTTATCTCTGAAAACTCAATCAAAGGGAGAGGTGTTATCATTTTATGTGCTAGGAGCAGAGTTCAACTTGGAGCTATCAACCAACTATGTGTCCCCACTACCACCCACTGAAACACCCTCCGAAGAGACCTCATCAAGCTCGGAGTCCATCACAGCAGCCGCATCCAACACCTCTTCTTCTACAATTTTATCCTCAATCTCCTTCTCATAATATTCTTCATCCTGAGAGTCTTCCTCCATCTCTTTGCCACCAAAATCCATGTCTGATGATAATGGGCTACCCAGACCGTCCAGTTTCTCATCATACTTGAATTGATATACCCAAGGAAGATTTTCATCAATCTCATCCCCAAATGGAGAAAATAGCCTGTCCTCTATGCCCAAGAACTTAGAGAGGAAATTCAATCCTCTTCACATCATCATTAGGGGTAAATGGTGGTTGTCCCAATCCCATTCCCAAAGAATGAAATGGCGAGGAGGAGGACCAACATAGAAGTCCCTTCTTGCTCCTATTGCAAATCCAAGGAAAGGTTGCCCTGCTGTCACGGTAGTGGCTTGGTCCCATGGAAAAGGGGTAGTTAAATCAGAGTCAATATTCAAAATTACATTGTGAATATTCACAATGAATTTTATATTAAAAATCCTATCACACATATCTTTTGCTAAATTTTTAGGGGCCCCGACCACTAAAATGCTTGCGAGAAAGCCTGCATAAATATCTGAAAGGACCCTAAATCTGTGATTTGTGTTTAAAAAATAAAATCCCAATACCTTCCTCACCATGTGAAAACCAGGGGATGATGGTAGATACACACTTCTGTGAGATGATTGAAAGTGATAGGTGAGTCAAAAGCAATCTGTTCTACATCTACACAGAATTTGATACGAGTATCCATTTGTTGTTGCTAGTGTTGCTGCAAGAGAGTGGAGGAGAGAAAAAAAATGCTACCAACCACCCTGAAAAAAAAGATTCCCTGACTTTCTTAAAAGAGAATTTAACTCACTGGCTAGCTTAGAATAGAAAAATTGGTGGAGAAACAACCCGTCACTGACATTGTACCCGTAAGCTGCCTTAAGCTATGAATGACTCATTACCAAATGACTCAGGAGAATGGTGATTTTCAATGCTATTAAAATCCCAATTCATAGAGCCCAGCCTTTCCACAGAAGGAGAGGGCATAATTGCTAAAAAAGAGAGGGGATTGCATGAGTAAGTACCTAGGTACAGTTCCTGCCAGGTTGAAAAGATGTGCAGTTATGAAGAGGTTCAATCCATGCAACAGATTGAATATTGTGCATCCTTGTTGTTGAAGACAATTATTAAATTGTGTATTGTCATTGATGTTACACATGTATATACACTTATGTAGTGGTTTTACACTAATGTCTACATTCAGACTGAGCGCAATTGGTAAGAAGAATGAGTTGAGTTCGGGCATTGAAGAAGTTCAGTGTTGACCAAGTTCACTCGGGCATTTAAGTCTTGGTCGGGCATTCAGTTGCAATTGACTAACAATGATTTATATTATGTAATTAAATGGTTATATGAGGCTGACTGAATTATGACTTATCATTTAGAGTTTATTCAAGCTGACTAGACATGGCTTACCATGTATTTATGAAAGGTCAAGTTTGGATTGAATGTGTGAAGTAGAAGTGAAAGTGAAAAGGCAGAAGTGTCAAATTCTGTGAAGGAAAAATTAGATGGCATTCTGATTGAGAACATAACACTCAGAGCTGCAATAGAATATCTGATCAGCAAGGATCTAGTTACAATCAAGCAGAGATCTAAATCAACAAAGATAGTTTCTTACACATACAGGTCAATCCATTGTCACTTTCTAACAATTGTAGTAGTGATCAAAATCTCTTAATAGAGTATACTTAACAGTCTTTTGTAAATCCTCTCACAAGGTAGCATTTCTAGATTAAAGTGTTAAAGACCTCTAACAAGGCCACTCCTCACAGAGTGATTAAATCCTTTAAATAGGTCACACCTAACAGTGTGTTATTGTAACCTTTAATAAGGTTGGCTCCTAACAGGGCTCACTTCAGAAGAGTGAAAAATAGTAACTAGTTACATTGGTGGTTTTTCCCATATTGGGTTTCCACGTTAAATCTTGGTGTCATATGTGTACTTGTTAGTTGTTTTATGATTTATGTTTCTGCACTTAATCTCTAAGTATAATTTCATTAAAGATTTCTTTGACACCCGAGTTACGGATGGAACACCCGAGCTATAGAGGAATATCTTAACTAACCCGAGTAACAGTATTAAAGTATTTATAAATATAAGGGATAAAGATTTGTTTTGGAGTAACTGATTCACCCCTCCCCTCTCAGTTACTTATCTCATTTCCAACAATTGGTATCAGAGCTTCAAGTGATTTCAGGAAATGTTTCAAGGCCTAAGCTAAAGATGAGAGATTTCTTACAGGTGGGAGATCCCAAAGCTAAAAAAAGACAATTTCCAAGCATGGCAGGAACTGATGAAGCTACATCTATCTACTATTGGAGATGTTGGTTTACAATTCTTGGAGACCAAATATGTTGCACCAACAGCGACTATGACTGTGGAATAGATGATGGAACATAAAATTCATAACATAATGATGATTGACATAGCTTCTTCACTCACCTATTTGGAATTTGATGAAGTCAAGGACTGCCCTATAGCCCATGATATGTGGAAGAAACTGTAGGACATTCATACAGGTGATGCAAATTTAAAGAGAGATAAAGTAGAAAGTCTAAGAGAACAATTTGACTAGATGAAAATGAAAGAAGGAGAAGATATCACAAAGTAGAGTGAAAGAATCAAGAAGATTTAAAGTGCCAGCAGAGAAGAAGATGGACTAATTGAAGATACTACAGTAGTTAGCAAGGTACTCATAAATTTACTTCCTATCTATGCTATTAGAGTTTCAGCCATTCAAGAAATGAGGTGCAACAAAGACATTACTCTGGATATATTAGTGGGAAGACTCACAACCTTTGAGCTGGACAATTTTGACAACTACTCTCCTGGCTCTAGCAATCTTAAGTCTGCATTCAAAGCCAAATTAAACCTTGGTAAGAAGGATAGGTACTCTAAAGGAAAGCCGTTGAAAGTGACAGCGATGATGAATCTGATGATGAAGATCTTGACATCATTAAAGCATTGCTTGCAAGAAGATCTGAAAAAGGAAAATACAGAGGAAATATACCATTGATTTGTTTCTCATGCAATGAGGTTGGTCACATTGCTGCAAAGTGTCCAAAAAAGGAAGACAAGGATGAGAGGAAGTTTAAAAAATTCAAAGGCAAGAAATATTTCAATAACCACAAAAGCCATAAGGATAAAGGAAATAAGTCTTGTTATATTGAAAAATATTCTGACAGTGATGAAGAAGAAGAAATGGTTTATATTTCCATTAAGGATGAGTCAGATGAAAAGACTACACTTTTCTCGCACATCAATAAAAATGATACTTGGATAATTGATAGTGGTTGTTCTCATCACATGACTGGTGATAAGACAAAGTTTGAACATCTTGAACACTATGATGGTGGAAGTGTCAATTTTGGGAATGCTGAACCTTGCCCTGTAAAAGGAAAAGGTTGCATTGTTCTGACAGAAGGAATCAAATGTGATAATGCTTATTGGGTTAAAGGATTAAGGATAAATCTAATTAGTGTAGCACAACTGAACACCATTGGCTTCAAGGTAGAATTTATGAATGGTAAGACCAAGATCTTGGATGGTAAAGGGAACCTAGTTGGAACTGGTAGGGAAAAAAAAGGTAATTTATTCTATCTTGATCTCATTGAAGGTTCATGCTTTATTGCACTAGTAGAAGAAAGTTGGTTATGGAATACAAGGTTGTGTCATGTGAATTTTGACAATCTAGTAAACATAAGAAAGAACAAAAGAGTCAGAGGAATTCCTATCTTGAAGAAACCTGAGTTAACAATATGCAAACAATGTCAAATTGGAAAGATGAGCAAGACTAGTTTCAAGAGCAAGAATTACAATACTGATGAATTCTTGGAATTGGTACATACTAATCTATGTGGACCAATTGGAACAACAAGCTACAATGGAGAAAAAATATTTTATTCTATTTGTTGATGATCATTCCAAAATGATGGCTGTCATGTTTCTCAGAGAGAAATCATAAGATTTTCAGAAATTCAAGTGGTATCTTGCAAGAGTTGAAAAAGAAATAGGAAAGAAACTAAAATGCCTAAGATCTGACAGAGGAGGAGAATTCATTTCTAATGAGTTCAATGAATTCTAAAATGAAAGAGAAATCAAAAGACATGTATCTACCCCTGGTACACCACAGAAAAATGGAATAGCAGAAAGGAGAAATAAATCCATTATGGATTGTGCCAGAACCTTAATGATTGAAAAGAATGTTGCTGCCAAATACTGGAAGGAGGCCATCAAAACTACAGTGTTAACCTTGAATAGAGTTCAACTGAAGAAAGGTAGTGATCAGACACCTTTTGAATTATGGTATGGCTATAAACCTAATGTTCATTATTTAAAAGTATTTGGAAGTAGATGTTACATCTTGAAGGAAGCAAGAAATGGGAAACTAGATGCAAAAAGTGATGAAGGAATATTCCTAGGTTACTCATGTAAAAGGAAAGCATACAAATGTCTAAATCTTACTACTCATAAAGTCAGAGAGAGTGTACATGTCAAGATTGATGAGTTTGCAGAAAAATGTGAAGAGAAGAGCAGTAAAGAGCCTGAAGACTACATAAACTTTGTATATCATGAACTTGATACTATACCTATGACTCAAGAAATGGTGATGGGACAACATATACTGACACAAACTGTACTACCTAAGTTGCAAAATGTGAAACATGAAGTGCTAGTAGAAGGACCTAAGTCATAGATTGAAGGACCTGAGTCACAGTCAGAGGGACCCGAGTATCAGACAGAGGAACAAGAAAGAATGTTTGAGAATGATAGACCTAGTGGATCAAGTCCAGAATCTAGATTGAAGGATCCAGTACTCTCCAGATACTTAAAAATGCATCATGCACTTGACCAAATAATTGGAGATCAGACATAAGGTGTAATGACAAGAAAGAAACTAAAAGGTACATGCTTACTAAGTGAATTTGAACCTAGAACTGTTAAATATGCATTGGATGATGAAATTTCGATAGAGGCAATGAATGAAGAGACTGAGCAGATTGAGAAGAAAAAAACTTGGACTCTTGTACCTAGGCCAAAGGATAAGAATGTGATTGGAACCAAGTGGGTTTTCAGAAACAAGATGGATGAAAATGGGAAAGCCTCTAGAAACAAGACCAGACTAGTTTGTAAAGGATATGCTCAAGAAGAGGGTATTGACTATGGAGAAACTTTTTCTCCCGTTGCAAGACTTGAAGGAGTCAGAACTCTTTTGTCATATGCTGCACATAAAGGATACAAAGTATATCAGATGGATGTGAAGTCTGCATTTTTGAATGGAATCCTAGAAGAGGAAGTCTACATTGAACAACCAGAAGGCTTTATTGATCCCAGTAAAAGGAATATGGTTTGCAAGCTACACAAAGCATTGTATGGACTAAAGCAAGCACCCAGAGCCTAGTATGAAAGACTACATAGATATCTAATAAGCATTGGATTTCAAAGAACCAATGATATTAGTATCCTGTACATCAAAGAAGGACCACAAGACAAAATACTGTTAGAAGAGATATTTGTTGACGACATTTTATTCACTGGTTATGATGACCTATGCAAAGCATTCTCTGTAGCTATGAGAAAATAATTTGAAATGTCTATGTTTGGTGAGATCAAATTTTTTGTTGGTTTACAAGTACATCAAATGAAGGATGGTATCTACATTACTCAATCAAAATATATCAAGGAGATACTTGAGAAATTTGGAATGGAAGATTCCAAACCTGTTGGAACACCCATGTGTACTGGATAGAAACTATCTAAGGATGATGATTGAAAAGAGGTAGATCAGACCAATTACAAATCCATGATTGGAAAATTGCAATATGTTGTGCACACCAGACCTGATATTGCATTGGCAGTTGGTATTGTTGCAAGATTCTCAGCTAATCCCAGAGATAATCACCTAATGGAAATCAAAAGAATTATGAGATATTTGAAAGGTACTGAAGACTATGGTGTATGGTATAAGAAAGGTGGAAACTTTGATTTAAAAGCATTCAATGACATTGATTGGGCTGAAAGTGTTGATGATAGGAAGAGCACCAGTGGTGGAGCTTTCTTTCTTGGAAAAAGGTTAGTATCTTGGACTAGCAAGAAACATAATCATATCTCTCAGTCTACAGCAGAGGCAAAATATGTTACAGCAACAATGAACTATTCTAACATCATATGGATCAAGCAGTTGTTGTCAGGAATGAAGGAAGAGATAAAAGAACCAGTTATTATCTACTCTGACAACACTAGTGCCATTAACATCTCAAAGAATCCTGTGATGCACACCAAAACCAAGCACATAGCAATAAAATATCATTTCTTGAGGGAATTAGTACAAAATAGAGAAGTAAGGTTGGAATATGTAAAAACCAAAGAACAAGTTGCAGACATATTCACCAAACCTTACCTAAGGATGCATTCTTGTATCTTAGAGGAAAGCTAGGGGTACTTCCCCTACCTGAAGGTCACTAAAATACAGTTTAGTGATGCATCAACCCGAGCGACAGTGAAAATCTTCCAGTTGATGCAGATCTATCAGAGCCCATCATAGATGAATTAGTACATTTAGGTACATTACAACTTCAAAGAGAAATAGAATTTGTGGAATTGGAGCCTTTGACATCTGTTGTCAAAGAGGGAGAGTTTTCTATAATACATAAGAATTAGAATGAAACTAAGGACATTATCAGAGGGAGAATAAGAATGAAGCTAAGGAAATTGTTAGAGGGAGAATCAGAATGAAGCTAAAGACATTAAATAAATTTTCTATTGCTCCACAATTCTTTGTATTATGACATGTTGTGTTGCCATCAATGCCAAAGAGGGAGATTGTTGAAGACAATTATTCAATTGTGCATTTTCAAGTATGTTACACATGTATATACACTTATGTAGTGGTTTTAGACTAATGTCTACATTCAGACCGAGCACAATTGGTAAACATAATGAGTTGAGTTCAGACATTGAAGAAATTTAGTGTTGACCGAGTTCACTCGGGCATTTCAGTCTTGACCGGGCATTCAGTTGCAGCCGACTAACAATGATTTATATTATGTAATTAAATGGTTATATGAGGCTGACTGAATTATGATTTATCATTTAGAGTTTATTCAAGCCGACTTACAGGGCTTACCATGTATTTATGAAAGGTGAAGTTTGGATTAAATGTGTGAAGTAGAAGAGAAAGTGAAAAGGTAGAAGTGTGGAATTCTGTGAAGGCGAAATCAGATGGCATTTTGATTGAGAACAAAACACTCAAAGATGCAATAGAATATCTGATTAGCAAGGATCCAATTACAATCAAGGAGAGATCTAAATCAGAAAAGACAATTGATTACACATACAGGTCAATCCATTGTTACTTTCTAACGATTGTAGCAGTGATCAAAATCTCTTAACAGAGTAGACTTAACATTCTTTTGTAAATCCTCTCACAAGGTAGCATTTCTAGATTGAAGTGTTAAAGACCTCTAACAAGGCCACTCCTCACAGTGTGATTAAATCCTTTAAAAAGGTCACACCTAACAGTGTGTTATTGTAACCTTTAACAATGTTGGCTCCTAATAGGGCTCACTTCAGAAGAGTGAAAAATAGTAACTAGTTACATTGGTGGTTTTTCCCATATTGGGTTTCCATGTTAAATCTTGGTGTCATATGTGCACTATTTACTTATTTTATGCTTTATGTTTCTGCACTTAATCTCTATGTATAATTGCATTAAAGATTGCTTTGACACCCGAGTTACAGAAGGAACACTCGAGCTACAGAGGAATATCTTGACTAACCCGAGTAACAATATTAAAGTATTTAGACATCTAAGGGACAAGGATTTGTTTTGGAGTAACTAATTCACCCCTCCCCTCTCAGTTACTTATCTCATTTCCAACACTTGCGCCATTAATCCAAATCTCGAAAGGCCAGTCAGAATTGTCAGGAGCTGTCATTTCAACTCCAACGAACACATTTAGCCATGGCTATATTGTGTATTTGAGAAGAAAAAGTTTTTTTACCTCCATCATGCATCAAAATATTAACCCATACTCCTTGAAAATTCTTTTCCACATGACATGATGGATTAACAAATGCGCTTAATACATTCCCTCGAAGCTGCTATGTTAGCCAAGTCGTCAGCCCAGAAATTCCCTTCCCAGTATATATGATTGACCGTTGAGGATTCAAATTTCTTCATTAAGTTTAAAATAACCTCCAAATTTGCTTGTAGTTTCCAATTATGAATCGTTCCAGTTCTAAATGCATTGATAGTAATCAATGAATAACCTTCGATTTCGACTTTTTTAAGGCCTAATTCACATGCCAATGACAGACCAAGAAGTAATGATTTGAATTCTGCCATGTTTCTTGTGCCACATTCCAGTGGACTTGCTAATTTTGCAATCATAGTACCCTATGCAGAATGATTAATGCATCCAGCACCAGAAGGCCCTGGGTTACCTTTTGATGCTCCATCAAAGTTCAACTTACTCCAACCAAATGAGGGAGGCCTCCATTTGCAATTAGATCGGAGGCTTGCATTAGCTTTAACACCTTTTCCAATTGTTAAAGGGAGTTTTAACCCGAACCAATTCTTAATCATTAGATCATCCCAACTCGTGTAGAACTTATGTTGAGCACTGTGAAGTTGGATCCTAACATTCATAACTTCTACAACAGATGCCTCAATTCGGCTCTGTATAGGGGAATTTTCAAGAGGGGTATCTTGAAAGATCCTTATGTTCCTTTCTTTCCATAGTTCCCAAATTAGAATGGATGGAGATATGCTCCATAAGTTTCTGCATAAACTTCCCTTGAAGAGCTGAGGCCAAGAAGAAAAAAGAGACAAAATGTCATTCGAAAGGGCAACAGACCAGCCCAACTTGGCACATAACCATTACCAGCATTCCATTGCAAAGGGACAAGATAATAGTAGGTGATCCATATCCTCTTCATCATCGTGGCATAACACACATCTAGAGGGGCCACAAAAACCTATTTTTTAAAACCGATTGGCTGTTAAAATCATTCCTTGAATTTCTGCCCAGGAAAATATTCCTGCTTTGGGAAGACATATTTTATTCCAACATAACTGATTATAAATTTTGGTTTGTTGTTGAGAAGAAATGCCCGAGAGAATCTTATATCCATCCTTCACCTTATAATCCCCTATTTTTGAACCATTCCAGATTCATTCATCCTGCCCCACTCTGATAAAAAAGGATCTATCTTCAATAATCTTTTTCAGAGCACTAAGTTCAGAGGGATCAATAGTAAGAAGTTCAAACTTCTTCCAATGTCAAGAGCCATCCAAAAAATTCTGAGAATTCAGAACTATATAGTTTTTTACCAGGGGTCCCCATTCCTTTGTGCAAATCTTGCTGATATTATTCTGACCTTGCATTTGATTAATGCAGGGGAACCCGCCCCAAGAGTCTTCCCAAAATCTGGCAAAAGAACCATCTTTAATATTCCAAGAGATATTCTCTTCTATGACTCCCCTTGATTTGTATATGAAATTCAAAATTCTGGAACCTCTAGGAAGGTTGGAAGATCTTACCACATTTGCATCATCTAAATGATGAAAGTATTTTCCTCTAAGAATTCTGACCCATTTAAGATTTTGTTCTTTTAAAATTTTCCAATATAACTTTGCTCCAAGTGCTTATTTTGCCTCTGCTGATCCTTGATCCCTATACCTCCTTCCTCTAATGGTTTGCATATCTTTTCCCATGAAATAAGATTGAATTCTCTCTTAGTGTCTGTATCTTGCCAAAAGAATTTTTTTAATTTTTTAAACTATATTCATGTAACATCCCGTAGGTAGGGAAAGGCAAGATAAAAGATAGATGGGGATTGCAGCTAATGTAGCTTTAATTAGGACCACCCTCCCAGCCCATGATAACCATTTAGATTTCCAAGCATCCATTTTCCTATCCATTCTCTCTTCGATAGGTTTCCATGCAGAATCAGTCCTTAATGTTTTATCAATTGGAATTCCAAGGTATTGACAAGGAAAGGAGCCAATTTTAAACTTTAATACCTTTTGAATGTCCTGCTGTACCTTTTTCCTTGTATTAAGAAATAATATTTTTGACTTATCTTTGTTGGCCTCTTGCCCTGATGCTAAAGAATATTTATCTCAAATATCTTTCATGTAGGATGCCTCTGTTGTGTTTCCTTTGCCAAACAAAAGTGTATCATCAGCAAATTGTTGACGAGTGACAACTTTGACCAAAGAGGTGATTTCCACCCCTTGAATTAAACCTTGATCTTGATGGTTGATGAATCTGCGTCCTAGTGCTTCTGCCATGATGATGAAGAGAAAAGGAGAAAGGGGGTCTCCCTGCCTGATGCCATTAGTTCCTTAAAAAAAACCCGTAGTAGACCCATTGATCAAGATGGAGAATTTCGGAGTAGATATGCAGTAATATATGAGATTTATCTAGGTTTTGGAAAATCCAAACTTTTCCATACATTTTGATAATAATCTCCAGTCCACTTTGTCATAAGCCTTCTTAATATCTAATTTTACTATCATGCTAGGATATTTATTGCATTGGATTGAGTGTATGGCTTCCTGAGCAATAATTATGCCATCTAAAATTCACCTTCCTGGAACAAACCCTGTTTTCTCGTCCCCAATAATATTTCTTAACACCAGTTTTAATCTACAAGCAAGAGCTTTAGACAAAATTTTGTAAACCGTATTACATAAAGAAATTGGTCAAAATTCCTCCATACAAGAAGCATTTTCTTTCTTAGGGATAAGGGATTTTGTTAACATGCTTTGATTGATTTGCTTAGCTCTTGTTTATCTCCTGGTAAAATCTACTCCTAACAAACAATAAAAGAAAAGACAAATTTCTCTTGAAACAATAGCAGAAAATGGAAGTTTTTCCAATTCTCTGTTTTCCACATCTGACTCAACAAGACATTTAGAATTCAAAACTAACATAAATATAGCAAATATAATTCATAATTTAATATTAATTGTCTGGTGTATTGGAGTGTGAAGACTTGGTAGCTATGAAAGTTATTTTTACTATGTTAATAACATGCCAAGACAAACATATTAACAAAAAAATAGTGTAGTTTTCTTAATGATGTTGCATGTATTGTAGAAGTGAGTTTTCTTGATTCTGATTCCACAGGCTTCATCTACACTGGAACCAAATGACATAGCAGAAGCATACAAATTCTCTTCAAATGAAGACATGCATAAGAAAATCCTCCATGAAAACCAACATAAATAATAAAAGAACCTGAAAGCTCTGAAACAACAGCCTTAATTAATGCTTCTACGGACGAAGAATTCCAGCAAGCGAAAACATTTCATTCACAGAAATCCCCTACAAAATTGAGAACCCATCAATTCAGAACTTGAGGATTACAGTGACATTGCAACAGATTTCTTTGGGAATTCATAGTATGGCATAACTTGGTTTGACCTTGAATCTAGCACAGGCCAGGTTTTCAAATCTCCAGGGCTATCCCCTACATCACCATGCTTTTCCAACACCCATTTATTTTTCGAGACCCTGGACAATTTTAACGATCAATCCCCTCATGGGATGTAAACCCGAAACTCACCTCCAACAAGATTTATTCCCAAAACTAGCTTATAAATCTCAAATTTAGTACTGTTATAATATAATCCAAGAAGAATAAAAATCAGAGCGATGTAAATGTGAGGCACAAAGCCTTAACCCAAATTGAAAAAATCTATAACTGGGTATACATGAAATAGAATTTTCTACTATTTTAGTCTTTTCTTTTCAAACTTCTAAAAATTTTCAACCCGAAAAGTTAATTTCTGCGTAATTATGTGCATGAGTATGGTGTAGGGGAAAATTTTAAAATAAAGAGGCACAGATCCTTAACTCAAATTTAAAAAATCTGTAACAGACAAAAATTTCAGCCATCTAGGTCTTTTTGTCTTTCAAATTTCTACCCAGAGAACTAAATTCTGAATAAAAAAATTTCTACCTTAAAAAGATTGATTGCCTATGTAATTGTGTGATGGATGTGGCTAAGGGGATAAATTGAAATTAAAAGCTTAACCCAAATTTAGAAAATATGTAACTAGACAGACATGAAATATAAATTTTAGTTATCTAGGTCATTTTAATTTCAAATTTCTACAAAGAGAACTGAAATTTGATTCAAAAATTTTCTTTGTGCTAAGTGGATGAATTCAAAATAATGCCAAATTGTCTGGCAAAACAATAAAAGAATGTCTGAATAAGCTTCTTCCACCAATATTATTGTATACTTGGGAAGTGCACAAGAGGTGGCAGAAATGGAAAGAGAGGATGAAGATATGAACAGAAGTCAATTCAGTGCTTAGAAAGTGGAAAGAACTGTAAAGGAAGGGGTACTTAAGAAAATGCCAAGATCCCAAATTCTGCCCACCCTTATTACCTTATCAATCACCAGTATGTTTGAAAGAGGAAGCTATCATAGTTTGAAAGAGGAAGCTATCATGTCAAATAGGAAGCTATCATAGTTTGAAAGAGGAAGCTATCATGACAAAGAGATTGCTGCGCCTCATACCATATCTTATATCAGACTAGATTTGCTAGACAGTGAAAATGGTGGATCACCATTTTAATGCATATTTTATGAGTCAAGGCCTTTCGATTGGTTATATATCTATGTTACACAGTGCTTCGAGGACAGGGACAGCCGGATGCACTTCACAGATGGAAAGGACTGATTTCATTATGAGATCCTGAAACATAAAAATTATTACTAGTCAACTTCAAGTGACTTGAAATTGCTAAAATAGTATGCAGGAAAGCTCAAAGCCTCAAACTCCTACAAGTCTAATTGTACATAACATCAAAATTCAAGTTTATTAAAAAGCCAATAACTAATGCAGTTGGCAGGTTCATTTATGTATTACTAGTAAGATTCACCATGTTTCAGGATTTCATAACAAATTCAGTTATTCCACACTTACTTTCAATAATCTGTATCTCGTTTGAAGAAAAAGGTGACTCCTTAGAGAATATTCAATCACAAGGGTGACTTGTTATGCTTCATACAAACTTAATCATGATAATAGTTATATGCAGCTGGAAAAGTATGGATATTCAAAGTCTCAACATTAATTATTATGAAACATACATAACAGATAATAGTAGCCTTACATTTTATCTGTACAGAAGATTTTTCCTATAGAAGCTCATTGTTCGTTGTTTGGTAGCTCCAACGAAGAGAGATATAGCCAATCACAATGTCAATCTTACGAAACCATGATAATAGAAATTATGGCTTATAGGGATCTGAAAATGCATGAATCCCAAGTACATATTTATTTAAAAATAGGTTAAATTGGGATTTTACCATTTGTGATGTTTGGGCATCCTTAAGGCAATTGAGGATGCTCACAAATGTCCTTAGGAAAACATACTATCTTGTAGATGTTTCTTGATGTATCATGATATTTTAGGATTGTTTTGAGGTTTTGGAAAAAAACGAGGCTGGTCAAGGGACATTTCTGGCCATCCTATAGTCTCGAAAACACCACATGGGATGGGGGAATCATTTTGAGGGCTTGGATGGATCTCTATTATAGCATGTCCCTATGCTACTTCGCATATTTTTGCTAGTATTAGTTGCTCAACTTTTTGTGACACTATTTGTGGAGCTGGTGGCCCCATGGATGAGAATGTTTGTTGCTTAATAAATACATGTGTTTCTTTTTTTATTAAGCACTTGCTACTTATTTCTAGCCCCCCCTTTTTTCTCACAATTTATTTTCATTTGCTAAAAAATAGCTGCTCCACAAAATAGGAAAATATTCTAAATTTTTCTTTTTCCACAAATTTTATTTTGCATGGGAACATTCTATGCTTAAATTTAAGTAGAAAATTCATTTAAGCAGCAACATGGGGACATGAGATTATTGACCCTTCTTATGCATCTCTTCCTTGCTTGCACTAAGTTTTGTGGAACATAGAAAAATAAATTTGAAGTCTTGTTGAGAGATAGATGTACCTCCAACCCAGCCATTTTTTTTTTATCAAAGTTATGACCCTGAAAGTTCACGTGTGGATATGATGTTGCCATATAATTTAGTCCTTGGTGTCAATCATGTGTTAATTGTTAGGACTTAGGATTTTAAAATATTAATACTTATACATATAATAATAAACAAAGGAATTATACAAACATATATTTACATATTACACACGATATATATGGGAAAATCTTGTCGGATAAAAATATCTATAAAGCATCATTTTATTAAAATACTTAAAAACATTAATCAATTAAAAACAATGTAATACATACTGTTTGCCAACTCATTTGAAGATTGAATAAATCCCTATTGCTTGGCCGACCACACATGGGATATGAACTTTGAAGATTAAATAAATACATGTCGCTTGGCCGACTGAACATGGGATATGAACTTAATTATATATGGCTGACCTAGTCTTGGTGCCCTTCCTTGATGTTTTATATTTTTCAAGGAAAATAAATATTATTTTATTTAAGACAACTTTGGGATAAGCACCCATCAAGGTCAAGCGAGATTAAACAATGAAAAAAATCTATATGTTGATTGGGCCGACCTAGTTGGAAATCTGCGTCATTTGGGGAAGAGGTACATCAAAAGCTATAAATAAAAGATGCCTATGGTTTTAAAATAACAATTTTTTAATAAACAGAGATTTAGAATAATCCTAGTGTAGAGAAATACAGTGTTACCCCAAGTTTTCGGGATGGGGACGACAGGGGATGGGGGGACAGGTTTCTGGGACGAGAAATTTTTTTCCAAGTTTGGGGAGGACAGGGGGCGACAAAGGGGATGACTATATAAATATAGGGAAAACTTAAAAATATAGGGGAATTTGCATGTATAGTATATACATTAGATTCATATGAAAGCATGGATCATGGATAAATAATGTCATTTAAAAATCATACTCATAGAACCTTAACATACAACATTTCAATATTCAAACTCAATACTCAACATGCATTCATAATTCAGAATTCATTGTCAATATGCATATAATATTAAAATAAAAACATACAAAAATTTAAATACACCCAAGAACATAATTCGGAGTTCATTGCCAATAGCAACAAGAACAATAACCCACCTTCCAAATTGAAGCACACTACTATCATTTAGGTTTGATATAAATTATCCATGTACACATTATATAGGCATAGCATTACAATTGCTTTGGAAGATAATCCTTTGCACATTAGTGTCAGTCCATGAAATAACATTCTTATGAAATACTAACATGAAAAACCTTGGAAACTGTGTTGGAGTTGATTGTTGTAGGTTTGCCATCGACTCTAGAAAGGGCTGCTAGAGATAGTGGATCAAGTATGTCTCCCAATGCTCTTCTCACATTAGACCACATTCTCCAATGATCTAAATTGGGGTTACACTGTTACTCCCCTAAAACTACACCTCTAGTTCATTGTAAGTGGATTGATATTAATACGAACAAATTTTCTATACAGTTCCAATCATGATATAGGTCTATTATAGCAAGATGAAACCTTGATGCAACCTCCAGTTTTCACCAAATCTTCTACAAAGGACCCAAACCAACACAAAACCAACCTAGCACTGATGTATTGCCATAAAATGACATAAAGATGCATGTTCTAAATCTTTAACGCACTTTTCATACTTTCCCAAAACCTTGCAAATAGTTTGTTTTATGATTCTGAGTGTGTAGCATGGCTGTAACAACATTCTCAATTTAACAATTCTTAATGTAATGTTTCCAAATACTAACTGGAGGACCCCAAATAGTAGGAATTAACTACCAAACAATAATAAACATAATAGGGCAAACTTGGAAGGAGGGGTCCACTTTAAAATTAAAAAAGAAAGGGTTTTATAAAAGAAAAATGTGTGTTTTTTAGTGCTAATGTAGCCTATCCTATTAGGGACACCCATCCATTCCGAAGACTTCCAAGGCCTCCCAAGGCGTCACTAGCCACCCCGGGGACTTCTAGCCATCCCCTCCAGTTTTGGGCGATGTCCCTGAGTTTCTGGGACATCCCCTGTCATTTTTTGAAAGTTGGGGACGAGGTGGGGACGCCCCCTAGCCGTCCCCCCATCCTGGAAACATCCTAATTCCAAAAATGAGGGCTTTTAGGTTGGGGATGCGTCCCCGGGTAACACTGGAGAAATATGAAGAGTATTTCAGATATGTTTTGAAGCATATTGGAGCGAATTTAAAGATACACTTGAGCATATTTATAGAGGATTTGTGAGAAAATTATAAGACAGATTTGTGGCAGATCTATTTAGAGGAGTTTATGCAGATTTAGAAGAGGAATATGTTGTAGTTTATTGTCATTGATGTCAATCTTTGATATCCATCATGCACTTTTATGAAAAAGGGGTGGGTTGGTGCAGATGTAGATATGGTGTCAGCATATTATTATCAACATGTTATCATTGATGTCAACCATGAAACAAATATAATGAAGCAATCCAAAAGTGTTGTAAGTATCAATTATCTTCTAAATTTCATGATGGACATCTATATCCTATCTTGAGTTATCCAACACTTGTACCTTATCTTCGTACCTTATCTTTTGATGTTCATATGATTGAGGCAATTGCACCTTATCTTCTAAAGTTCACGTTGAAGATCTTTATGCTATATGTGTATCTCGAGTTGTGCAACCATGTAGTTTAGCTCTTGTATTTTGCAAGGATTTCAAAGGATTTCAGTTGCATTTGAATCCCAAACTTCATTTGGTTCATGGAGTACTCAAAACAACAATGACACAAAGTCTAGCATTACAGAGGATGAATAGATTGCTCAATATTTCTCCCCATAGAAAGATATTGTCTTGCAGTTCAAATGTTAAGTTTGTAGAGATAAAAAGATGTTATATTAAAGAGTTTAATGCTAGAACTTCTTCTGCAAAGAAAGTTAGAGATGGTTGTTTACAAAACTATGCCAAGGCAAAACAAAGGGTCTCTGAGTTAAGGCTAGGATTCTCTGCATTCAACCTTGCTAAATGACATGGTCAAGCGGTTTTGAGGACATGATTATAGAGGTCTAAGATAAATTATATTCAAGTTCTAGATGACTTTGTGTACTGCAAGTTCAATCTTCAAGGTGTTAAAGTGATATAGTTGAATCAATATGATTTGCTTCACCTTTACAAGTGGTTTCCATACTTTCTCTAGCATGTAACAATTAGATACTATAAAAGAAGCTTACATGGATACTTGCAAGGATAAAAATATACACATATTGATGCTATGATGATATTTGTTTCTCTTTGGTAGCACAAGGTGACAAAAGTGTTCAATTTTGATCTTTGTTGTTATTTGGGCAGAAATGGCATGTTCTCCTTGCGCTATGATCTTGATTGTTTGCATTAGCTTTGGAGGATGTATTGGGAGGTTTGTTGGGCCTTGATTGAACTTTGTGTTGGTCCGTGACTTGATTTCTTTCAGTCTTTCATGGTTTATGTATTTGGAGGCTAATTGATAATGCATTACTTGTTTCTACATATATGCTATCTTTGAGCCAACCTAATTGATGTTTTAAAAGGTTACAAAGGATATAAATAGAAGATCAAACCTATTGAAATGTATGTTCATGAATGATCAAGGGAAAAAGAAAATAATAAAACTGACAGAGTAGAGAAGAGTTGTTGTGGTCATTGTTTAACTTCAAATGTGTTGTTATGAGGTTGTAGCCTCTTATGAGATATTGTATCTATAAAATTGTTATATTAGGGTTGTTGTTTCCTTGTGGTGTTTCCCTAAAACAAAGTTATAATATTGTTTTAAATTGTGAGGCTAGATTTGGATAGTAGCTGCAAGAAACTTTCTCATCATGGTTTTCCCCTTATTGGGTGTTGCACGTAAATTTGGTGTTCTTTTGCTCAAATGTGTGGTATGCTTTGTTCTTTCAATTTTATATTATTGCGGATATATGAAGTAAACATTTTAACGTAAGTTGAAGTGAAAAGTTTAAGGATTTTATTAAGAAACTAATTCACCAGCCCCGCTATCCTAGTCTCTTGTTGTGCTCAATAGAATATGTAGTAGAATTATAGATTAAATAATATAAAGAAGAGATCTATGGTAGATTTGTAAAGAAGAGTATATGCAAGATTTCAAAGAGGAATCTGCTTTGTATTCAAATTTGTGGAGGAATACACTACATCATGATCAAGTAGATTTGTGAGGAAGAGCATTTATATGATAACCATTGGATCATCTACAGGTAGATTTGTGATGGAAAGTATATTTACTTTTAGATTTTGTGAATGCAGTATATTTGTGATGGATCGTCTCTCTCTCTCTCTCTCTCTCTCTCTCTCTCTCTCTCTCTCTCTCTCTCTCTCTCTCTCTAAGTTGGTGCTTAGCTTGGGGGTTGGTTCCTATGAATTGAGGGGATTAGTGTCTCATGTGAGTTGGTGCCTACGAAGTTTGTAAGGAAAGTTTATATAAGAAAATACTTTGTTATGATTTTCTCCCGTAAGGGTTTCCAATAAATCTTGTATTCATTTTATGTTCCTTATTACTAGATCTTGCATGGATGTTATTGTTGTGGATGAATTGGTTTTGAAATATTATTGTTCTAGTTAATTAAGTTCTAAAAAAGGAAAGAATTGTATTATACCAATTCACCCCCACGCTTCTCAATATAATTGAGCTCTCAACAATTGGTATCAAAGATGGTTCCTCAAAAAATAGTTTACCCGCTTGAATGTTGATCTTCTGGAGCACACATGGAAAGATTAAAATGAAATAAGGAAACATGAAATACGAAGTAGAACATTGATAAACAAATAAAACCAAATGCAAGTAATAACAAAGAAGAAATCAGAAGTGTTGAGGTGACAAATGCAACACACTTGGCTATAGAAACAAAGGATGATATTCTTGAGAGAGAAGATGACCTTATGCCTTAAATAAAAGAAGAGATGGATGGAGAAGAAAAATATTTAAAGGAAGTGCATAGTGAAGACAAAGAGGAAATGGATCTTGAGGAAGAGTTTTATTATGTGTATAGAGAGATCAAGAAACTTAAAAAACTGAATTAGAAACTTGAGCTATAATTTCAAGAGGAGAATGAATCTAATGTGGAGTAAGTATGAAGGATTGAAAAATCTGAAAATGTGATCATTTCTCTAAAGGTTTGAATCGAATAAGGGAAAAGGATTGAAAAAGAGTTGAGAAACCAATTGAAAGTAAGGAAGAACAGTGCAAGGTTGAGTCCAAGATTTTTTCTTTGAGAAAGGAACTAGATAAGACATCCTCCAAGTTGAAAAAGAGCCTCAAGTTTGATAAGAGTCTTGAGATTTCAAATGATATATTAAAGAGTAGAGGTCACCATTCAATAATATGGACACGGTTATAAATAAAATCAAATGGCTAATAAACAATACTCCAAAAATGCACCAAAGAAGTCAAATAAAGAAAAACCAAGGAGTTATGTTGAAGCCCTAAAAAGCTCTATCAAAAGAAAAAGTAACAAGAAGACTAAGATAACATTTTCAAAATTCCCTCTCCCACCCCTGCTGCCTAGGTTTTTCTTAGGATGTTCTACTAGGTGTGGAAGCTTCTCCTGCAGCTCTTTCCACTCCCATGCCTAACACTTCTTTTGGTCTGTTGGGTGCATGAGAGGCAACTAACTCTATTTCACCCTCTCCTTCTGCTACTGGTGATTCAGGGGTTCTTGCTCCTGATGATAGAAGGGTTTTTGGTGGAGCTATGTGTACTTGACACACTTCATAGTACTGTGGATATGCCCCTAAAGCCTCTTGTTGATGGATAGAGTTTTTCCAGTATTGAAAAGACTGCTATTTCTATCCCTTCAAAGGTGAAATCTCAACCCATGGCTTCTGCCAAGACATCCCTTGTTGTGGTGTGTATCCCATAAGTGGTGCATAATGTGGATTTCTACCAACATCATGGGTTGGTTTGTAGATTCTCTAGCTTTCAGCCCTCTCTTCCAAATCTGCATCATTGGGTTTTTGATTCTTGGAGACCTTTAGTCTCAGTTAACGTTGAGCTCTTTCGTGCTAAGGGTTTTTTTTACTACTTCTGAGTAACATGATTTGGTGCTGAGCAAGTTGTGGGTGTGGGGGATTCAATCTCTCTTGACCAAACCTGGGACTACCTCCTTTAACCCTCTTATTGAACCTCTTAATGTGAATTTAGTGTGGGTTTGGCTCCCCAATATCCCTTTGCATTTTTGGGAACACTCTTTCTTTGAGGCCACTAGCAATTGTATTGGTAATTTTTAAAAGTTGGATAAGACTACAACTGCGACGAGCCTCTATACCTTTACTCACATTTTTGTTGACATCACCATCTCCACACCCCTCCCTGGGGAGGTGGTTCACATGGTCGGGGATAGGCCATGGATTCAACCATTGGACTATGAGGGCCTCCCCTTTCAATGTCAGTGATGCTTCTCTACTGGTCATTGGTTACAAATTATTCTCTAGCATGTCAAAAAAGTGTTGCCACTTGGTGGAGGGATGAAAATGATGATAATTTGACTGTCAGAGCTTTCAAATCTTCCTCTGATGACTCTTCAAAAGCTGATGATGACTCCCAACAATGTGATGCATCTATTGAGTTGGCCTCCTTCAACCTGATGGATCTGTCTCCACCTCTTGTTGTTGATGCAACTCCCTCTAGCTATGTGGACCTTTCCCCAACTGGTGCTACTCCTAGTTTGTGCCAACCCTTGGCCATTGGGGTACAACATTGTTAGCATTCTAATCCTATTGTTGATTATCTCTCTAAAAAGGATTTTCCACCTTACCCTTGTGATGGGGACCCTACTGAAAGTATTGCTTGGACAATTGTCCTTAGGCGAAGAAAAATCACTCTGCAAACTCTCACTCTCCTCCTCGGGTTGTGGGTGAGCTGTCTACCCACTCTTGATGTGGGTTAGAAGCTATGTTGTTAGTTTGTTGTTAATGTTATTTTCTCTACCTTGTTGTAAATAGTTGTTCTGCACAACCCTTGGAATGTGGTGGTGTAAGGGTCAATCTCCTTGCTAGGCTACTTAACTTAATAAAAACAAGAAGACACTACTACATTTGGGGCCAAATCCAACGACAACTTCTGACAAATGAATTTTTTTTGTGAATTTTGGTTTTTTTTGTAATAGTCCCTGATGGCATCGGAATTATGATGGGTTTTATTAAATAGACCATTGGAATTTTGACAGTTGTGGGATATACATGGAAAAAAATTTAAACCAAATCATTTTGTGGAATATTGAAGATAGTATCGTCACCCAGGAGAGAAGGAGGTCGATCGAGAGACATTGTCTATTCCTACTAGTCCACATGATCTTTTGACCTATTGCAAGGGAGGACATTGTGACACAGTGACCAATATTGTAAACAAATCACCATTAGAAATTTTTTTTGTTTAATTTCTATATATGTGTGCCCTTTCTTAGATTAGTTGTCGCGCACTCTCGCCTAGGCTTCTTCAGCTGTGGCTTCACCCTTGAGGTCTGTCTTATTTATTTTTTAACTTTTTCTATTCTTGTTCTTCTGTGTTTTATTTTCACTCATAAATTTTAAAGTCCAAAGGTTTTAGTTTCATCTGTTTGTGTGCTATCGTGAAAACCCTGAGCAACATTTACCTTTTTTGTTATTTCCTGCTCCATTTATGGTGAAAATGTGTGTTTAAGTTTTTTTTTGGGGCCGAGATTAGAACTCTTATCATGTTCTAGACTAAACCTAGTCACATTTATAAGTAGACATTTCTTGTTCAACGGTTTGATTCTATTTATAAGTGACGCTTCCATATTTTTGGGAGTTTATGCAACTAATAATGGATTACAAATCACAGTTTCATTGATATGCATCTCCAGATTAATTTATTGTGACAATAGTTCAAATTTCCTTAAGTAAGCATTTCAATTCACATGCATTAAGTTTTTAGATTTAAGTTTATTTGTTTGTAAGTAGAAACAACTCTAGTTTTCTAGTCATCAAATAAATCAGGGAAAATTTATGCATGATAATTAGTAGTATTTTAAGAATGTAAACTGCTAGCCTTCCTTAGTTTTCTTCAATGCATTTTGTTTGATTGATAGCCAACATACAAAAATCCAGAGAAAATGAAGTGTTTATAAATCAAAGAGCATACAAATAAAAGTGATGAGATTCCTCTTATAACTTATCACAAACTATTATTCGAAAATAAAAAATGACAAACTGTTATTCGTGTGCTTTCCTTGATTGCAATGTATCATCTATTGTTGGGAAATTTGTAATTATTGGTAAGGTATGATGCACTTCCAACCTTGTGAATGAGTTCAAGACCTTGGGGTACCACATATTTATCAACGAGGAGCAGATTCATCTTTCCTATTAGCAAGAAGGTTTATAATGAAAAGAACTCAACAAAACCCTTAAAGAGCTCAATAGGGAACCAGTGAAGAAAACCCTATATCCTTGCTCAGTTATAATCGTGCTAAAAATAAAAAAATCTCGAAAGAGGCCCCTAAAAAATAACAAGAGAAACAAATGACCGTACACATAAATTAAAATGGTCAAGAAAAACTTAGTTTCCCCCAAAAGGTTGCATTCACTCATGTTATATTACATATATATGTGGGGACAATAGTGCAATATTACATCCTCATAAAAAATGAGAACATGAAAAAATACCATAATAAAGGAGAGAACCACCTTTATGGTTGACGTCATCAACCATTGACTTCAATGCAATTGGAAAATTGAGATTGACTTGTACAACCTATGATCCCTAAACCTTTCACGATCTACATTCTCCATTATAAACTCTCTGTCACAAACATCACATCCAGTACCAGCAAGAAAAATGGTAATGAAGAAGATTAAGCTTTATGAAACATGACAATGGCCAATTCTAGATAGTCTCTATCCTAGGAAATATTTGTGTTTTCCATTTTTTTTTGATGTATTTCTCTCTGCACCCATGTCTAGGATTCAATGTCAAATTCGTAACTATATTTTTAGGAAAGGATTTTCCACGCAAGGAATACAAAGTTAAAATGTTTAATCCACTTGAAGGCATGTTGAATGAAAAATAAAACTTGAGAAAGCTCTAAGTGAAAGGAATCTCTGTCCTAATTGTGTAGGAAAGAAAGTGGCTTCAACATTTTTCTTTCACCTTGTTTGAGAGACAAAGAGACTGTGTTGGGTAAAACCACCATAGAATTTATAGGAGCCATATTTGGTATGAATTTTGTATTGATGAGTACGATTGCATTCTCCATTCTTTTGGTTTGATGGGTAGTTGTGTGTGCAAAATGAGTGATGGTAATGAGAGAGAATTGTACACAAAGATAGATTTTTGGATCGTCCTTCTAGGGCCAAAGTGGAAAATTCATGATTGAAAAGTAGATTAAATTGGGTGCAATGCCAAACAAATGTACAGAGTTGCAATTATAATGGGTATGTTAGATATGGAATGGATGGTGACCCTTTACTAGAAAATGCGTTGATTTTGAAAAAAACCTAATGCTTAATGGGTAGTGATTTTTTCATGATATGTACAAAAGAATTTGATGAAAATTCTTTAGAAAATCTAGGTGAATGCAATTTGCAAGTGTAAATTTATATCCCACAATAATTTTTAGTGTCCTCTTTGTGTGTGTCAATATAGAAGCTTTGGTTTAGGGTATGGGAAACCATCATGGGATAGATAGTATTTTTTAGATGCTGCATATTTAGAGTGTCCTGGTATACATGATTGTAAAGCACAAAGTACAAGAAAGGAACGTGAAATGATTGATGGAATCCCTAAAAGAAATGTGATCTCAAAGAACAAAAGTAAATTATTTCAAGATATCAAAAAAATTAATCATTCAAGGGGATTTATAAAGGATGTGTGTGAAGCATGGAGCTTTGTGAGCATCTTGCTTATGGGAAAGTGGTGTAGGACAACCTTAGGATCTTAGTATAGGTCCTATCAAAGTTTGGCTTGTAGGTGATTCTAGCCAATCAACAGGAAATAAGGACTAACATAAAGTCCCAAGTGTGTGAGTGAGTCTTGTAAATAGGAGTGTTGGTTGTGTCAAAGTTTGCTTTAGTTCAAAGTACTAATTAGACTAGTTTACACTAATGATGCTAGGTTGGTCAAAGGTGGTCAAAAGTACTGACCAAGCATCCAAAGTGAGTAAAATTATACTTAGAGGTGTTAGGGGTTAGATTTGGGTCAAACATGTTGATTAAAAAGTAATTATGTAGACTAGAAGAAACAATGAATCAAAAATGCAAAATTGCAAAAAAGTTGCTCATGGCAACTTTGCTAAAATTTTACAAATGGTTATCAGTAGGGAAATAAATCACACTAAAGGATGGAGCACGTGTATGAAGGGTATATAAAATAATTTAAACCCTAAATATGGGGTTGGACCTTCATTATACAGGTGGCTGATATTGAAGCAAGAAAACAATGCACAATTTAGACACAGTTGCATTCTAACGCCCTCATCCAGACTCTAATGGACTGAATGGTGTTCCTACTTTTCCTTTTTATGTAGTTTTTTTTATAAAGTTTCTTTGTGTTCCAATAGGATTTCCAAGTTTTACATTATGATAGTTGTTTTGTAATTATTTTGACAGTGACTGGTTCACTTCCTTGTGGAGAGTAGATAGGAGTAGAATGGATCTATCTTGAATTCCAATAGTTGAAACACTATGGCCTCTTGGAATCAAGTAGATAATTGAATATACTGACTAAATTAAATATTTTGGGCCATAATGAGCTTCGCAACTTTGAAAATATTTTTTGGAGGTGTTGCATTCCATCCCTGATCATCCTCAATCACTTTTTCTCACCTTTTTCACTGGTACGTTGATGAATTCACTCTTCTAGCTTCTATTGACACTCAATGAATGCAAAAGCTACCTTAATTGTCTATCTAATTTAAGAGCTATTTTTTTTAATCATATGTCCCTAAATTGGTAGGCTTTTGGAGACCAAAATCTCTCAAAATTGAGAATAAGTAGAACAACTCTTTAACTCCACACACACTCTTAAGAATCTTTCTTAGCAAGGGTTAACAACAACAAATTCCACTTAACCTTCTTAAAAATAATATACCAAATATAACACCCAACCCTTTGACCAATCCATGCAATACACCAACTAGTCCCCCCTTATGTGTCAACTTGACCTCATTCTTTCTTGTCACAACCCTACATTTCATTGCATATGCTACCCCTTAGCTTGCTATTCCTTATTCACCCACAACTTAACAATATTCACATGAACAAACTCTTCATGAACATGATCTCCTTTTCTTTAGAGAATTCAATCTTATAATAACAATAATTCATCTTTTACCTTTTTAGGTACTAGCAACTACATATTTGATCATTCAATATAAGAACTCAAAGAAGTTCTAATTGTTCAACTTAAGTTTGTACTAATTCTTTTGTACTAATTCTTTTTCCTAATGTAATCTTTGTCATTTGCAATAGTTGTCCTTATTTTCCATCGTGATAATATACTATAAAACAATGTAATTGTTCTACAACAATGATTTTTTATTGTAAAGTATTATTTTGGCATGGTTTCCTTGTTATCAAAGTGACCACTGTCTTTTTTGAATTTATCTCTGATCTCTACTGACTGTCTACTTCTCACTCAACCTCCCAAAATGCAAGGTGATCCCAACATGGGACAACAACTTCAAACTCACAAGCCATTAGATTATACTCACCCACAAATCCACCAATGGACACTATCTTAGATCAAACATAGTCTTTAATAAGGGTTAAACACTTCCTATAGACCCTTAAGACTCCATTTCCCATAGTCAACTAACCTCTACAGTCTTGCAAACATTCAATTCTCAGATTTTTCTCCTAATTCCTATTAGGATTGCAACAATGATATTTAGTTAAACCCAAGTAAAGAACATGGAAACAAACTAGCCTAGTATGGTTCTTCAGATCCTCTATTACTACCTTTTCCTACTCCAAACAATCAGGCTTTACAAAGTCTATAAACAACCATAAAACTCATAATTCACTCCTCCTCTGCTAGGTTGTAACAGGGTTCTTTTGTTCATTCTAAGCACTGAATATGGGATCAAGAATAATTGGTGAGTGTTTTGGATCCTTCTAAAATACACTTTCAAACCCCAGTTTTGGTTAACTACCAAATTTATGATGCTCTTTTATGTTTTTGACATTTGTCATGCATGTTGGCAGGGTTCAAGACAACTATATGTGAGATATTTAAGACCATTTATCTTGAAGGATCAAACAAGACTTGATTAAGTTGCAGGTGGAACATGCACTGAAATAGTAAGTACCATAGAATAACAAAATAAGTAATATGTTATGTCTACCTTCTCTGAAAGGTGAACAATTGAATCTTTATTTAGAGAGTGGAGTAGGAAATACGCAATGGGAAAAAGTTGCTATTCCTTTTAAGAATCAAAGTTAACTTGGTAGAAGGTAATTTATATGATCTAGAATTTTTTATATATCTAGTTATATGTTAGTTTAGCTAGAAATCCTACAAATGTCTTTTGGCTTGTTTGCTGGCTTGTTCCATCCTCCGCATGCTTCTTTTAGTTAAAGATTTGTACCAACCTTGTTAAGCTTAAATTTTAATTTATCCTCTAGCTCAAGCAACTAAAATTTTGAAGTTGGGACCCAAATCATGTGATTGTTATTCAGAACCACCCTATTATCTTTAATGGTTCAATACTCAATACCACTAGGAGTAATTCACATGAAAATGACAAAGAGACTGCTAATGTGCTAAGTTTTCAGTTATAAATGCTTTAATATGAAAGGCTAAAAATATATTACAACTTTCCTCATGGGATTAAGCTAGTACCACATAAATGATGATGGTTTTTTCTTCTTCTACTACATATGGAGAAAAAAACAAAGCACCCGGTGCAGATGGATCTTTTTTTTATTATATTTTCATATGAAGAGATATTAAATGCAATTAACTATGTTTCTCCCTAGGCTTTCCTTGGAGAAGGAAGTGCAGGTGACTTTTTGACCCCTTAACACATGCGTCTGTATATTTGTATTTGAGAAAATGCAGTTGCCGGTTATAAAGATTTCACAACCTTTGCCAACATCTTCACTACCTGTGGAAAAATGGGAGCTTTGGAACAGGGTATGGACATCCTTCAAATCATTCTTTAGATAGAGGAATTTTGTCTAACATTGTAGTTGTTATTTCCCTGATTGACATGAATGCATATTGTGGAAGAATATCACGAGGCATGTGAATTTTTTTCCTAATTGCCTCAAAGAAATGATCTCATGAGATGTCATGGTTGCAATATATACACAACATAAACAAGCTATAGATGATTTCCAAGTAAATTTTGCAACCTTTAACAACATTGATCTATGATTTGGCACTTCTGGTCATCACAAAATTCCAAAAAATATTATTATAGGCATAATAAATTAATCTTGTCATTTTTTTACAACATAAGCATGAATATAATTTTTAAAGATATCTTTTCCTAAGGCATTTGAATAGCTGAAGCAAACTTTTTAACCACTATACATCATGGAGTGCACTCATATTTATCAGCTTATTGATCCTTGAGATACTAAATAAAGCCATATCCTTCTAATTATAATGTGACCCATAGTGCACCTTTAATCTATGGTTGGTGTGTCTAAAGATTTCACAACCTTTTAAGATGACAATCTATGGTTGAGTCTGATTCTACACTTCATGTTTAGTAAGATGACAAAAATGTAACTTATTTACTTTTCTTGTCTTCTGATAAATTATTTTTGGTGTTTTCTTTTGACTCTTGATGTTACAAATTACATTGTGTTGATTCATATAAAAGTTTAACATAATCTAGCTGAAATTTATGAAATCTTAAAGGAATTTTTTTCTTAAAAGTGATCAATCACGTTTTAATTTGAAACACAACATTTTGTGTTATTTTTTGGTATGTTTTTATTTATTTTTAGCGGTGTTGTTTTCTTTCACCGCTTAATATCCATTCAAACCCTTTTCCCCCTTTTTCATGTTCATTAAGGAGAAGCAAA
Source organism: Thuja plicata (assembly GCA_018584345.1). Classification (NCBI taxonomy): domain Eukaryota; kingdom Viridiplantae; phylum Streptophyta; class Pinopsida; order Cupressales; family Cupressaceae; genus Thuja; species Thuja plicata. The sequence continues at coordinate 2,311,357 of MU224659.1, forward strand.
TACAACTACAATTTGAAGGGTTTTAGGTGTACATGTGTTGCATTTGTAGCGTTATTGTTCGGTAATCGGCCTTGAAGTTGATTTGAGTGCCAACACAAAGAGCATTTCATGTTGCTTCTTAGTCATAGACATCTGGGTAAGGTAATAATTTTTTTTGCAATTTTTTTGGAAATTTTATGAATGCTATGAGAATATTTAAAGGATTTAGTGAATTTTATAATGGAATGAACTGAAAAGATATTTTTGGGTTTTCTCCAATAGAACTTACGCTACTATTTCTATTTTGCAATGATTTTTTCTTTTAGGATCAAACAACAGAGCTTGCTATAAAATTTGTACTTAATTTGGAGTACAAGTATAAAATCAAAATTGAGCATCATTTGAAGCTTTGAAGGTATCGTCACAAACTCAATCTTATATGATTATATCATCTTAAGATAAATTTAGTCAAATGATAGAAATAGACAAAATAAAGAATTCTGATATTTCCTCTCATCATTGAATTCAAACACACACATTGTTGAAAGATATGTTATCTTTAAATAAATTTTGGAGAACACCAAGGAATAGACAAAATTGAGAATTCTAGTTTTTTGCCGATATGAAAAGCATTTGAAATCTGCAGCAACAAGTAGACTACATTGAAATTAATTGCTATGAATAAACACACCTTGAATAGACTACATTGAAATCAATGCAATAAGGCCATGTCAAGGCCATAGTTAGTATTTTACGTTTATTTAATGCAATTAGTATTGGATGTAAGACCATTAATGCCACAAATGTACCCAATTGGCCTATTGGGCCCTATTGGTCAAAGGTGGTCAAATAGGTCGAAGTAGGTTGAATAGGCATTTGAATAGTGGAAATGGGATATTTTGATCATATTTGATGTATTTTTAAGGTTCACAAAGTTATTTGGTGTCAAAATGTCAAAGTTGCTCAAATCTTGCAAATGTTTCTCAAAATTTGTGTTCAAAAAATTCAAGGTTTTGAAAGGGGTGATTATTTTGGTAGTGAAGACGAGAAGAAAAACACAATTCATTAGTTACATATTTTGTATATAAATTGGGTACTACTTTTTAAGGTAGTTTTAACTCATTGTTTTGTAATGTAATTTTTCAATTTCATGTATTTTATCTCCTATTTATTAGGTGCATGGGATGAAGGTTGAATGTAAGAGTCTTATAATGTTGAGTTACCTCTGGATCTTGAGTTTTTTATACTCCTATGATGATCTTTCTCAACAAGTATTTTATTCTATTGTTTGTTTTTGAATAACATATTGGGTGAATTTTAGAGGGTGAGGATCTTCTCTCGAAAGGGTTTTCCCCACACACCTTAGATATAAGCATATTATAATATTTAATTGTCATATGAGGGGAAAATAATTTAAGAGAATCATGTAATAAATTATAGGGATTAATACATATGAATAAATATTAAATAGATGCATAAGAGTTGATTAGAGAAGGAACATGCATAGGTGATGAACATGCATATTTTACTAAGCACTACTGGGAGCTTACCCAGCAACATATGTACTATTTTGATAAAATTATCACAAGTCCATTTGTTGTTGGGTCAAGCTCCCAGTAGTGCTTGGTCAAATCTGCATGTTTTTCACTTGTGTATATACCTTCTCTGGTCAAATGTTTTGGAGATTTCTGAAAACAAAATTGTGTACTTCTACAAGATAGTCAACACAAAATTGAAGCATCAAACCAGACTTGATCAAGTTGCAGGTGGAACGTGCACTAAAATAGTAAGTAATGTAGAATAACAAAATAAGTAATCTATCATGTCTAAATTTTGTTATTTTATGAGATTATATCCATGCTCTATAATCATAGAATGGTTGAAAATTGAAATTTACAATTCGATAAAAGTACTAATGGGTGTTGTTCCCTACACCCACAATCAACAACTTGCCTCCATTTGTGGTCTTAATTTGCCTCCATTTTCTATTCCCTGCACCCTCAAAAAGTATTAGATAGGCATATTTGTCATTTTAAGATCAAAGATAATGGCCCCCTTTTTTATGCACGCACACAAACAAACACAACATATACAACCTTCACCATGGAGATTTGCCTAAGCACTACTAGGACCTTACCTTGCAACAAATGTACTATTGTGAAAATCATCACAAGTCCATTTGTTGACGGGTCTAGCTCCCAATAGTGCTTGGTCAAATTTGATGCACTTCTGATATATTTTGTGTATGATATATATGATATTTTATTTTGATTTACAAACTACTATATTATTTGAATATCTTTCTTTCTTGCCACAATAAGAAAGAGTTTGAGGTGGAAGACTACAATAGCAAAAGTATTTCAATTTGGTATACTATACTAAAAAATCATTTCATAACTAACTTTTCAATTTCTATATATAATTAGGTTATATATAATCTAAGTGAAGAAGGATCATGTCAAACAATCTAAGTGAAGAACATAATGGGGATACAATCAATAGATTGTGGTCTAACTTCAAAAGAAAAGGTGATGGAAAATATTATTGTCCCTGCAAAATTTGTAAGGGCTTAAACACTAGAAAATTTCTAATAAAAAAAACTAAGAGACATTGTAGGGATAATGGTCACATTGAAGGAGGGTTTGATTATCATCAATTGGTAAGTTTTTCATTATATTTATTTAACAATTTATATATATATATATATATATATATATATATATATATATATATATGAAATACACTTGATGGTGAGATCATTATCATGGTTTATTTGTGTTCATCATTTTTATATAGGTCGACCTCCCTAGGGCAGTACGTGATATGGACCATGGAGGTATGAATATAGAGAATATGGTTTTGGAAGTGGAGGATCATGGAGGTGTGAATATTGAAGCTGAATATTATGATCCCATGGAAGATGACGATCATGCGCCAGATAACACATTTGAAGATGATGGTACTAATACATTGATCCATGAAACATTTGGTACTGGCACAAATAACGATGATGATGATGATGATGATTAGGATGACGTTGATTTCATCCATGATATACCTCTACTTGAGAAAGCAGACACGACCCTTTACTATATTTTTGTTGTTGAACTTGAAGGTTATGAATGGTTTATGCAGTATAACAATGTCACGTATGCTAAGGTATGTCATATATGTCATTATCATAATTTTTATTGAGGGTGGGTGGTTTCCTCATTATTGTATTATTGTCCTCATGCTTATCTACTATCTCCTTTCTAAGTTAAATAAATTTTATTTAATATTCTTTACCACTTTATTTCTTTATTTATTTTCACAAAAACAATTATATAAAATGTGTAACTAAAGTTAATCCGTATTTTCTTATATGATATTTTCATATTTAAAAAAAAAAATATCATATTTTTTAGCTTTCAAAACCATGTGTAAACTTCTCATTATTTATTCTTATTTATTATATCACCAATTTTAACTTTTCAGTATATTATGTTATGTTTTTTTTAAAAACTACTAAACTCCATGTTGGCAAGTTGACTCCCAGGGAGTATATGACTTATTTTGTGTTGTCATTATGGAACAAATTCATATGAAGTTTTGACAGCAAACTTTGTAGTGAAAATTGACTAAGTATAGAAGACAATACTTAATAGAGATACACAGATGATCAAAGCACCAACGCACGTGTGTACGAATGAGTCAGACTAAGCGCCTTTAGACATAAGCTCTACGATATGTTTTTATGCTTACCATACACACACATGGTACAAAATTTCAGTACGAATAAGTTACAGAAAGAACAAGTACACTAGCAGTTCAGAATACAAAGTATGGAGCCAACTTCAGGTTTTTTTATTAGCGTGTAATCTTTTGTTGTGTAAAGGCTAAGCACCTATTGTAATAAGTTTTTAATCATGTATTAAACATTATTGTAAGCATGACTAAGCCAATTTGTTTGGAAGCATTGTGGATTTTTTTTGGGCCGACTACGGTCTTGCTTATAGTCGCGTCTATTCAGGCATAAACATATATATATATGTAATGAAAAGATATATTTGAAGTGTCGAAGAAATATGCAGAGAAGAGATATAGAAGTACAGTATAAAAATGTCGATATGAGATAGAGCCCTTAAAGAAGATAAGAGCATAAGCGCATAACCGGAACTGATCAGACATCTGTGTCATATACATCTGTTCACTTTTTGGTATAGTGTATATATATTCTCAGGAGGTTGTAGCCTTCTTTTTCATTGAGCAGTGAGCTCTTGGACAGTGAGTCCTCACCCCTAACAGGGTTGTTTGTAAAAGAATCTTAATAGGGTCAGGCCTTTAACTAGGTCATTGTACTTGCATTGTAAAGACTACTCCTAACAGAGCAAAGGAACTTTAACAGGTTCATTATACTAGTGCAACATTTGTGGGTACTAATTGTAACACCCCAAAATTGGCACCTAACAACCTAATCAATTTTGGTGCATTTTCTTATCCTCGAAGTCCTATTGTACTAGGCAAATTCTTTTCCTAATTGACTTTAATCGACTGAGTTTCAAATGCAGAAAACCCAAATTTGCATAAATCTGACATTACATTTAAATTCCTAATTCTCAAATGATTATTAGCTAAAATCGCTATGATTAATTGATTTAATCCTAATGTCCTAAGTACTTTTAATTAAATCAAATACACCCCCTTTGGCTAATATACATAAAAGGAATTGAAGGGTTATTTTATTAATTGAATGAATTATCCTCAAAAGGAATTCCATAATTCCATATGAAAAG
>MU224659.1:2320828-2373571 GCA_018584345.1 Thuja plicata
GACACATCTTTACAACAAGATGAAGTTCCCTCTAAAGATTCAACAGATTTGAATAAAGAGGAAGATAATCAAACTAATGAGACACTAGTCATGGAGATCCCAGTAAAAAGTGAATGCATGGATACTATTCAGAATACTATATTCACATCATCCATTCAACCATCTACTTCATTGTTGTCAAGTTTAACTCCTGACTCAGCAAGTCTAGATGCATGGGGAGAAGAAGATTTGATTAAGATCAGTGTCCTAGCTATGGAAAAATCCAAAGAGAAACAAGTTATGAGAAACCCACTCTTTTTGGAATTAGTGAACATTCTGAATGATCTAGTGCCTACAGACAAGAAAGTGGCTAAAATTCTATCAGATGATGATGTAGATAGCATCCTAACAAGCTTCAAAGCACACTTTACAAGTTTAGTAGACTGAGCTACTAGAATTGTAGAAGCTGAGTATAAAAAGGAAAGATTGAATGAACTGATAAAGAATTTTTGCTTAGATTTAAAGTCATTAAAGATTGGTCAGACAATGTTGAAAGAGTTGGCATCAAAAGGCAGAGAGGTTATAGCAAATTGCATGGACAGAGGTAAACTCACCTCTGAACATATCAAAAAGATAGAAGAGGCAGATATCTTGGTTGATAACATAAGACAATCAGTTGAAACATCATCCCAAGACATAAACATATGCAAAAGTATCTATCAAGGTCAGTTAGACAAGATAGAAAAAGCTAAAATGGAGATCAGTAAGATAAGGATCAGACAAACTCAACTGAGAAATGCACTTGCGCCCTCCTTAGCAGTTATGGATGAGAACATTAAAAAGATTGATGCAACCATTTCTACCTATGATCAAGGACCCAATATGGATTTAACAAAGATGGAAAATCTTACATATGCCTTATGCGCCCATCTACAAACAATTGATGCACTAAAGGCATTCTGGCAGCAAGAGATGAAAAATCTGCAGATAGCCTATCCAAATGTATACATGGAGTAAGTATCTAGAGACTTACAAATTTGACACCTTTTTCATTAATGTCAAAGGGGGAGTAGAGTATGTATGGGGAGTAGTGTATATATGCAAAGAAATATGATATATAATATACAGTTTTGGTGTTAGTCAATTTTGAGTAACTTGGCCACATTCATTTGTTGCCATTAATGACAAAGGGGGATATTGTTGGAAAGTTGACTCCTAGGGAGTATATGACTTATTTTGTGTTGTCATTATGGCAACAAAGTCATATGAAGTTTTGACAGCAAACTTTGTAGAAGACAAATACAAAACAGAGATACATAGATGATTAGAGCACCAATGCACGTGCGTACGACTGATTCAAACTAAGCGCCTTTAGACATAAGCTCTACAATATGCTTTTATGCTTACCGTACACACACATGGTACACAATGTCAATATGGATAAGTTATAGAAAGAACAAGTATACTAGCAGTTCAGAATACAAAGTATGGAGCTGACTTCAGGTTTTTTGATTAGCATGTAATCTTTTGTTGTGTAAAGGCTAAACACCTATTGTAATAAGTTTGTAATCATGTATTAAACATTATTATAAAAATGCTTAATCCAATTTGTTTGGAAGCATTGTGAATATTGTTTTTTGGGCCGCCTAAGGTCTTTCTTATAGTCATGTCTATTCAGGCATAAACATATATATATATGTAATGAAAAGATATATTTAAAGTGTCGAAGAAATATGCAGAGCAGAGATATAGAAGTACAGTATAAAAATGTCAATATGAGATAGAGCCCTTAAAGAAGATAAGAGCATAAGCGCATAACCAGAACTGATCAGACATCTATGTCATATACAACAGTTAACTTTTGGATATAGTGTATATCTATTATTAGGAGGTTGTAGCCTTCTTTTTCATTGAGCAGTGAGCTCTTGGACAGTGAGTCCTCACCTCTAATAGGGTTGTTTGTAAAAGACTCTTAACAGGGTCAGACCTTTAACCAGGTCACTGTACTTGCATTGTAAAGACTACTCCTAACAGAGAAAAGGAACATTAACAGGTTCATTATATTAGTGCAATATTTGTGGGTACTAATTCCCACTGGGGTTTTCCTCTGATCAAGGTTTCCCCGTAATCATATCATGTGTTATGTGTTCTTGTGTTAAGATTCAAGTGATATATATTTGATTTATGTTTAAAGTTTCTGAAATAAAATAATTAGTTAAACACTGATTCACCCCCCCTCTCAGTGTTTCCAACACTCCAACTATGCCTGAAAGTAAAAAACTAGAATTGTACTCTATAAGGCCTATACAATTACCAACTAGAATAGCCAACTACAAGGATAATGGTTTTCAATTCCTAGTCACCATTTGAGATTCCCAAGGGTTTCTATCCGTGTATCTCAAGAAATTTTAAAGGCTTTCATCCTTAATATTACATTACCAAGTGCTCAAATGAGGGTTCAAGAAAAAATACTCTAAATGGATGTTTCTACTTTGTGTCACTTGTTCAAATAGATTCCTCTATCCTTAGGGGAGTTGTTGCAAACCATGACCAGTATCTTCTTAAGAGGTCAACATCTTTCACTCCTTTTTTATTATTTTTTTATAAAAAAAAAACCCTAGTCTAAATTAAGGTGGCCACTTTTTGGCTCATTATTTTAATATTATGTTAAGCTTGTAATATTTTTAGTTTCTACTTTTCTTTTCTTTTTTCAAATATATATAAAGTCAAGGTTGAGACCAGTACTCATATTGGTATAGAAGACTACTATTAGTTCTAATGCAACTATTTTTGACATTAGAAGATGGAGGTATTTAGAGATGGCATTTTAAAAAAAAATTTAATTTAATAACTCTTAGAAAATATCATTACATTGAAATTTAAACATTAAAAACACTAAAGTCCTTTTGCAAGGGTATGCCTAAATACTAAATAGGTAACAAAAAACATTCACGAGAAAAGTATAAAACCCCACAAAAGAATCAAGATCTATAGGATAAAAGGAGCAAAGATTTCATCTAGAACCAAAGAGCCATCAAAAGAAAGGGAAACTTCATAGGAATCAATTAAATTCCACAAATTGCATAAAAAAATATAAGGACACAACCCGAACCAACAAGTTGAATTTGTCAACATTACAAGTCCTTTTGTTATTTTGTGCAACTATATATAAGAGAATGTGAATAGTGATTATATATATGAGAATGTGAATATGGATTATATATGTGAGAATTCTAATATGGATTATATATGTGAGAATATGTTCATATATACATAAAAGATTATCATAGGAAAATTCTTGCCTCTCATTTATTTAGTATAATTCGTTAAACACCTCCAAATGTTGGGAGTGAATCAACATGAACAAAAGTATATCTATTCTGTCATGATTTCTTAATGTGATTAACTTTAATTTGACTCATCATCAATAAAAGATAATGCAATGATAACACACACACACACACACACACACACACACACACACACACACACACACACACACACACACACACACACANAAAACACACACACACACACACACACACACACACACACACACACACACACACACACACACACACACACACACACAAGAATACCATATTTTAATGGAAACTTAATGTGGGAAAAACCAAGGTGAGAGTATTGTACTCACAATATGAATAATTATATTACAATATTTGTGTCTAGGCTCACTATTATGGTAGCACTTTTCTCCCAAAAGGACTTGTAGGCTAGTGCACACTTCCTTAGGAAAGATACAAAATTGGACAAGCTACCAAAAGAGAAAACTATTTTAAGAACTTATGTGAGGATGATTTGAATTATTCTACATACGATGTTGATTACATGTAGTTATGGTTATAATAAATTTACTATTAATATTGTACTATCATGCAAGTACATGTTCCAAACTATCTCCTTGAAGAATTTATGATGAACTAATCACTAAAAGTAAGGCTGACTATTAGGGATGGATTGGATAGGCTCAAAGAATGCTTTGCATTGGAATTCTAGATTGTGTTGTTTGGTGAACATGGTTAGATAGCTTGTGTAGTATTTTAGTTTAGATATCTTTTGATAGATTTATCCCTAGGTGAAGTTTTGTTGTCACAAGTTTGACATTATTTTGTGTGTAGGGTTTTGACCGACACAACTATTTGTGATGACTAAGTTTAAATCTTATTAGACCAGATATAGGATAAGGAAAAAAATTAAAAGGTAAAGGATGATTGTTCCATGGTGTTCTATGCTTTGCCTGACATTATGTACATTAGAGAATATTTCCCAGAGTTAATTGGTAACACATTTCAATGCCTTTCTACATGTTATCTTTGGAACTATCTTTTGAGGTTGATGTGACGCCTATATTTTGATCATAACATTTAGGGAAGACTAGTTGAGATGTATTGCGGTCCCCTTTATCTTCACCATTATTAAATATTAATTTCTCATAGATAGTGCTGGTTTTATGAAGTTTAATATAAATTACATAATGTACATTAGAGAATGTTTCACATAGTTAATTGGTAACACATTTTAATGCCTTTCTACATGTTACCTTTGGAACTAGCTTTTGAGGTTGATGTGACACCTGTATTTTGATCATAACATTTAGGGAAGACTAGTTGAGATTTATTGTGGTCCCCTTTATCTTCACCATTATTAAATATTAATTTCTCATATGTAGTACTGGTTTTCTAAAGTTTAATATAAATTTATCATCGGTCAGGGTTTTTCCAGAGAAAATTATTGTATTGGGTGTGAGACAAATATAGAATTGACCACATGACTAGAAATTTTCATAAAAAAATTAGTTAACATCAATAACAATTTGATGCGCCAAACAATAAAAATGCTAAGAGAAAGAAGATTGTTGCTTCATTTGCTGAGGCCTGGGTCTATATCTCAGAGCCCCAATTTTCTCAATGTTATTCTAGTTTTTTGGATTATTTTCTAAAGATGTTGCCTTAAAAAATTTATATTCAGTGTTTATTGTATGCACTAGTAATAGACTTTAATTATTTCATATTGTTTTTCTAGCTTGATCTAGGCAAGACATTTTTTTATGGTACTTTTTTGTTAACTATAGTCATCACATTTTTATAGATAGATCTTTTATTGAGTGGAGTAAACAAATATTGTGAGATTTTTATATTCTTTAAGTGTTTTGTCACAATTTTATTTGTCAAAGATTGAATTAGGGATTAAGCATTTTGTCACAATTTTATTCGTACATAGATGAGAATCAATGATTGAGAGTTTTTAGATTCTAAGAAGATGTATATTCAGTGGAGGCTAGAAGGGATATTTGTGGAGACTTGCTAGATGTCTGAAATTCTAGAGAATATCTTCTTTACTTAGCTGAGGTGGGAAAAAAGTGAGGACAAGGGTTTCCAGATTGAGTACCAGTGCAGAGATGATGATTCAGTAACCTATGTCTATAAAAACTTCACAAATATCCCTTCTTTGGCCTCCTATTTTCTCACAGAATGGTAAAAACTTAATACAACTATCTTTGGGAGTTGCCCTAAAAAGGAAAGCGCATGATATAAGTATTTTTTAGGGTTGCAGAAGGATATAGAAAAAAGAGTGTATTGTTGGTATAATCTGGTGCTACTGGATTTGTTTATGTGTTGATTGTCTCCTGAAAGAACTTGCATTGCAAGTGTGTTGTAACCGTTGTGTTGAAGATACTACATTGTGCAGGTTTTGGAGTGCTGGGGTTTTTTACCGAAAGGTTTTCCCCAGGGTAAATCATTGTGTCATTCTCTATTTTCTGTATGCATGGTATATGGTTGCAATATTGTTGTTAAAGTAGTTAACGAATCTGAAATTGTAAGGATTTAAAAGAATTTGCACAATACTTTCCTTTAGAGATTAGTGTAGGAAGTTGTTTCCGCACCTGAGTTTCCTTACAGTAATGCGGGCCACCGGAGGAGATGTCTCTTTATCACTATCCTCGTAGTCCACAAGTGCACAAAGTAGATAAATTTGTGCAATGTCAACTTAAATAATACGTTATCATGAAAATATTATATTAAATTCTTTCAGATCCCGCATTTGCTGAGCTAATGAAAGGTAAAACATTTTTTCAATAATATGGACCAAAGACAAAGACCCTCTATGATGGTCTCTTGAGCTTTGTTATCTTTAGTGTGTCTGTCGACCATCACTTTTTTGACGCTTATGACAACTATTTCAACAACAGTGCTATACTCACGATGGGTATTCTTGTCAAAAAGGCACTGCATGTCCATCGACATCCCGACAGGTCTAACGTCAGATAGACTACATTTTTGACAGCTAGGTTTGATGATAATGCTATATGTCCGACGGGTTGCCCTGCCGAAAGGTTTTTGCATCTCCATCGGCATCCCAACAGGTATAACGTCAGATAGACTACACTTTCAACAGTTAGTTTTGACAGGAGTGCTGTATGTCTGATAGGTTATCCTATTGGATAGTCACTGTATTTCCATCGGATAGTCACTTCTTATCCGTTGACATCTTGATAGGTATAATGTCAGAAAGACTCTATTTTTGACAGATAGTTTCGACGAGACTGTTATACGTCTGACGGGTTTTCCCGTCAGACAGTCACTGCCTATCCATTGGCATTCTGATAGTCTGTCCGTCAGAGAGTCCACATGTTTCGTCGACATTTTGATAGATTGACCTTATGAAATTCTATAATAAGTTGCTAATAGTGTGGTAAGTTCTGATAGATAGTGATGTCAAAATACCAACGAGTACCACTTCCATAGCAATTTCCTATGAAATAACCCCGACGGCTACATCTGTTGAATTGTCGACAAATAGGCATTGAAAATCCAATAGATAGCTGTCAGAATTAGGCCTCAAATGTACTAGAGAGAGGAATTAGGATCCAAAAAAGATAAATACTCTTCTAAAAGTTTACAAGTTCATAAAGTCCTTCCCATTAAAACAAGGACATATGATGAGGTTTCAAAATTTCTTTTATAGTTACTTTATTCATGCAACCACTTTGGTCATAGACTAAGAGATTGTAGGAGTTGTGATAATAGATTTTGGTTGAAACATATATAGAAGTCTATATGGGTTTTCAGAAAGGAACCATAATTCTTTTGTATTGTTGGTAGATTATGGTGTCATATGTTACAAATGAAACAACTATAAAAAACTGTCATCAACCACGAATTAACGTATATAGTAAAAAATATTATTAGCAAATTAATCAGAATTAGTAAATATTGATTATATATACTTATTATATTATTAATAATTTTAGTTATATATATGTATATTTATATTTATATACATATACATATACATATACATATACATATACATATACATATACATATACATATACATACATACATACATACATACATACATACATACATATATATATATATATATATATATATATATATATATATATATATATCATCCTTTTTTAATTATAATCCAATACTAATAAATATATGAATAAAACTAATAATATATCATCATTCAACATTGTCTAAATAACAAAAGTCTGAACATTAATCAATGATTTGACCAACAATTGCAAATGAGACACATTGATAAGTAATACTCATTCGGTGGCGGAAGTAAATATACATCCAATCGGGAGGGTATTATGGGCATTTTTAATTATTGAGAATATTCACCTGTGCACATTTAGTTTATTGTTTATAAATAGTGATTTTTTTGAAATTCAAAACCTTATAATATTGTTCATATGTAACAGGAAAACAAACAGGTAAATTAAAATTAAGAAATATAATGCTTGAATAATAAGAGATGAGGCGATATATATATATATATATATCTATATATATATATATATATATTGTTTATGTTTACGTATATGTATATGTATATAGAATTCAATCTATTACAAATAGGGGTATATAAAGATATGCACATATAGAAATATATATCTCATAATAATAACGATTAGATTTATGTGGATAAATATTATACGAATATATATTTGTAATACAAAAAGAATTAGAATGCTTGTAGCGTTTTCCTTAATCCCTTGCTATAGCCTAGGGAGGTTATAGTTGGTGTTGTGTAGGGAAAGGCGAAGTAAATTCACAAGAGGGTAGGTGAATCCCAAGATGAGATAGGGATGGGGTCCCAAAGCCTTGAAGGAACCTATTATAGGGGTAAGTGCAAGAAGTTGAGTCCACTTATGGTGGAACTTTCATACTTGGCCAAATTCACGAAATCACACTCAACGAAACGGGTTCCCGCCTAGAATGAGCGAGGTCTCGTTTAGCTTCGGGATCTCGAGCCTAAAATTTTAGAAACGGGATCCCATTTCAAAATGGGGCCCCATTTCAAAATGTGATCCTGTTTGAAAAAACAAAATGAGATCCTGTTAAATGAATTTTTTTTTTAAAGAAAACCTTCCATCGAGTCATTTATATGCTATGATTTTAAAAAAGGTAAACGAGGTCACGTTTACTAAACGAGATCCCATTTCTAAATTTTTTGAATTTGAAGCCCACTTTTACCATTGGCTTTTGGTTTGGAAAGAGGCATCTTGGGTACAAACCATAGCCTTGGACCTGGTTTGACCTGCAACTTGAAGGCTCTGCTAGTGTCCATTCAAAATAAGGACTTCAGACATATATATGAAGATGTTTTCAGAGGAATATTTTGACAAAATAAAAACCCATTATAGATCAGACTGTGCAGATTCCAAATATATAATTTGTTTATAAATTTGATTAATTTTCTATATTTCATTGAATTTCTACTGAAACAAGTCTACAAACTAAAGATAACAGGCTATTTTGTTATTTTAATAACTATTTTATTTGAAATTTTTTTGCAAAAAAATTTATATGACATCAAGCTAGAGACAATTCTACACACTTAAAAAAAATTAAAAAATCATATGTTTTGGTCAAATTATGCTTTTCGTACACAAGAGATTTTAAAAGCAACAATTATACCTAATAAAAAAATATATTCAACAAAAAAATATTATCATCAATCTTAACTGTGTTACATACCATTTCCCAAAAGGATTCATAGAAATAGTTTCATTTAAGTCAAATTTTTCTTGCAGTACACAGGCACAGTATGGTCCTGAAACACAAACTTTTAAAATGTGGGTTTTAGTAATGCCTATTCAAAATGAAATTTTATCAGCTGGGTATTAAAATAAATTATATATTTGGAAAGTAGACTTTGACTACTACAACTTCCATTACTGATATTTTTTAATATTAAATCTCCAAGTGCTTCAAATAATCATACCAAACATGACAAATTTGAAAAAATAGGAAAAACAGTACTAAACTTCTTGTTGACATCCAAAGTTGGTGTCAATCCCCCTACGAAAAGTAAATCCATGCTCTCCTTAGGATTGATTTTAGGAGGGAGGTAAGGAGTTGGGGCTTAAGTATGTTAATTACCAAATGTATTGAGTTATTCATAGTTTTCTCAAAATTGAATTGATTCAAATTTATAATAATAATGTTAAGCATTATAAATTGATAGTCTCCTAATAGGGGATGTTACAAAATTGTTGTCTTACAAAACATAGAACAAGAAAGAGAAAGATAATGAGAAGAAAGAAGAATCTATGATTGTGCAAAACTCACTTATTGCACAAATTTAGGGGCAGTTAATGGTTGAAATATCCTAGAAGATTTTTGGAAAAGGAAATTCAAAGATAGATCAATTGATGCATATTCTATATAAAGGTCATATGTATCCCATTGTCAATGATTTCAAAAAGGCAAATAAATTATTGGGAAAAGAAAAATAATGTTGTTCATATCAAGTGAAGTATTAGAGAAAGAAATATTTTTTTAAGAGTCTTGAACATCCCTTTGTCATTGATGTCAAAAGGGGAGAATTAGAAATTGGGGGAACAATATAAACATGGTAAACATTATGTTCATGCTACATTCATTGATGGTTTGATTACAAGGTTGACATCAATGACAAAGAGAAGGATCATTGGAAATATTGACATGATGCCCAAGGGGCATGAACAATTTTATCATCGATGTCAAGAATAAATTGTTGTCCAAGATTGATATAAATATACCAATTTATGTTAAAAGTATATAGAGAATATTTGCGTTGAATGAAAAAGGCCAACAACCTCTAATTGATACATATATTTATTTGTTTTAGATTGATTATGAACATGTGTGAAAGATTAAAGATTATTGGATGATTAAAGTTGACTGATTAATGGTGAATGAATGATATTAATATTCATGTCAGAAATGATTATATTGCGATTATATGAGGTAGTGATAAACGAATATCAAGGTTGAGTTTTTCATTTAAGAAGGGCAACAACGATTAATACTCATGAGAGAAACAATTATATTATGATTATATAGAGTAGTGATAAATGAGTTTAAATGCAAATTATATCATTTTAGAAGGATACCAATGATCACTTTTCTTAATAAGATTAATATATACAATAGTCATTAACATTTTAAGACATGCTGGCCAACTTTGTTTGAAGCCCCTGTATAATATAATACATATTGCCGACTGACTCATTTGAAGATTAAATTAATACCTATTTCTTGGCCAACCCCAGACATGGAATATGAACTTAATTATATATGGCTAACCTATTCTTGTGCCCTTTTGTGATGTTTTTTAAAGGAAAATAAATATTATTTTATTTAGGACAACTTCCTTGGGATGAGTGCCCATCTTGGACAAGTAAGATTAAATAATTAAAAACAATTTATATGTTGGTTTGGTTGACCTAGACAGAAGGTTGGATCATCTGAAGGGGTACTTTGTAAGATATAAATATAAGATGCTAAGAGGGTTTTCAAACAATCAGTTAAATTATTTTTTTAAATAAGAGAAAATCTAGAGTAGTCCCAGAGAAATGAAATATGAAGATTATTTTAGATTTTTTTTGAAGCATATTGGAGCATATTTATGTGGCATACTTGAGTAGATTATGACTAGATTTATAGAGGATTTGTGAGTAGGTTCATGAATAAGTTATGAGCAAATTGTGAGCAGGTTTACAGTAAGATTATACAATGCAGTTTCCTGGTAGATTTATAAAGAGGAGTTTATGCAAATTTAAAAGAGGAATAAATAACAAGTTTATGAAGAAAAGAAAATAAATGAGCGATTTATGGTAGATTTGTAAAGAAGAGTATATGCAGAGTTTAAAAGAGGAGTCCATGACATAAGTATAAGTGAAAGTAATGCATTCAAATTTGTGGAGGAACATATTGCACCATCTCCAAGTAGATTTGTGAAGGAGCATTTTTTGATAAATATCAGATTGTCTACAAATATATTTGTGAAGGACATTATATCTACTTTAAAATTTTGTGAAGATAGTATCATCTATTGAAGGATTTGGTAGTTGGTGTTTCCTAAAGCAGGGATTGGTATCTCTCTATTGAAGGATTTTGCAGTTGGTGCTTCCTAAAGCAGGGATTGGTATCTCTCGCTAGGTTGGTGATTAGTTGTGGGGGTTGGTGTCTACATAATAGGAGGATTGGAGTCTCTCATAGATTGGTTCTTACAAAGTTTGTAAGACAAGTTTATATAAGCAAATATTTTGTCATGGTTTTCTACCATAAGGGTTTCCATATAAATCTTATGTTCATCTTGTGTTCATGACTGCTAGATCTTGCATGTGTGTTATTATTTTTAATTACGATAAAAATAGATTTTGAAGGGAATCTAAAACCCTTTAAAAGAGAAATACAGATAAAGAGATAACACACAAGTCACAAGGAAACTGCTGGAGGAAAGACCAAAAAGCAGATCAAATTTTGAAATATTATTGATACGGTTAATTATGTTTTCAAAAAGTAAAGACTTGTACTAGATTAATTCACCCACTTGAGTATAAGTGAGTACTCAACAATTTGTGCATAATGATGCGATTTACTATAAAAATCCAAAATCACACTCTTAATTAAGAGATAACCTCCTTTGAATGCAACATAAAGCATGGAAAATACTTTAATGTGTATTAGTCACATCTATTTAAAGAAACCATTTGTAAATAATTAATAATCTAATAAAATAATTATCTATTAAATGATATATGCATAATTAAGGTCTTATACCTTATATTATAAGAATATATAAATGTTTATAAGGGGCAAAGATTTTATATAGGGCAGTCTTTTGCCAATTGGTGAATAGTTTAGATTGGGAAATTTGTATTCGGTGAATTTATCATCACCATGGGGTTGCCAAATCACCAAATTTTTATGAATTATCGGTCCAATGCACATGAGTTTGTCATCAATTCATTTAATTCATCCTATGTAATTACTATTTTAGCTAATAATAGCTACATGGTTATAATGTTGTAATTAATATTTTGACCTAAACTGTTTTGATTAAGTAAAAATAGCTTTTGAAAGGACTTGAAACCTTTTACAACTAAAAAAGAACCGAGAGATAGAACATTAAGAGAACCAAATTACAACTATGAATCAACACCAAACACACCAAAGGGAGGAAACAAGCACTCCCACGAAGAAGAAACCAAGACTCGAACAATAGTCAGCAAAAGAGGACAACAGGAAATCATTTATTCCCACCCATATGTGACCTTAAATTCATATCAAAAGGAGGCTTGGGAGACTTAAATTTCTTTCCTTTGACAGTTTTCCATCCTTCCTCCATCAACAAAGCATCATTCTTCCCTGAAAAAGAAATATCAGAGAAACCCACAACCTGAGAGGCAGGGCTGGCCAAAACTATTAGATGCACATATTAATTCACCCAGACATTCTTGATATTATAAATTTAAAAATATATATATATATATATATATATATATATGAGGGCCCATTTCACCAAAAATATTAAATGTTTAATATGTTGGAGGACCCATTTCACCAATAAAATTATAGTATAATCGTATAGGAGAACCCATTTCACCAATCCAATTACAAATCCATGCTAATTGTAAGTCCCTAATTGCATTGGAAAAATAAAACATTTGAGTTTTACCAAGCGTTAATTCACCCAACATTTGTATGTATCATTAGATGCACGTATTAATTCACCTAGACATTCTTGATATTATAAAATGTTTTTTTAAAAAAAATATATGAGGGCCCATTTTACCAAAAATATTAAATGTTTAATATGTTGGAGGACCCATTTCACCAATAAAATTATAGCATAATCATATAGGAGAACCCATTTCACCAATCCAATTACAAATCCATGCTAATTCTAAGTCCCTAATTGCCTTTGAAAACTAAAACATTTGAGTTTTACCAAGCTTTAATTCACCCAACATTTGTATGTATCATTTTATTAGCACTGAAGAATTGCTATAGTTTTACAAAACCAATTACAAATTTATGTAGAATTTGCTAAATATTTAGTAACTAACTTGAAAATTTGACACAATTGACCAAATAGTGATTGATATAAATACAATCGAAAGTCTTGATTTTTTGGACACATTTTGTTTAACTATGAGCTTTTGATTCAGATCATATGCAAGTTGCAACTACAACAATTGTTGTATAAGGGAATCATCGAAAACCTAAAGGTAAGGGAAAATTTATTTTATAGTGTTATAAGTTTATGTATCTTTTTTCCATTCTGATTTCATTGTTATAGATTATTTAGTAGGAGATGTTTAGGGCCCAAGGAATCAAGGATTTATATTCTATGATTTCTTCTTAAACATGAAGATTTTTTTTCTGTAGCTTCTACTTTGTGAGAGATGTCGTGCACCAATCTCCTAAAAAAGGTGAAGAGAGGCCATCAAAATATAAAACAATAATGTTATACTTTGGCAATGTTGATGATGACAATTTATTAGATTGAGGCACACCAATAAGGGTTAAATGCCAAATAATAGAACAATAAATATCTAAGGGGAAAATCAAAATGAGTTAATTCATTTAGATGCCAATGTTGTAGATTATGTTCCAAGGGATACCAAGGATAGATAAAATGAATTAATTTACTTGGATAACGATTTCATAGATGATGTTGTAAGTACACTAAAGGGGAAAAATAAAATAAGAAATGGGCGCAAGTGGGATATGGCAAGGAAAATTTAGATGGATTGGGTGTCAAAGTACACATTCATTGAACCAATGTATATTGCAAAGATGAACCTCCAACATAATGCAATTCTAATATTTGTATTTGGAAACATAATAGGGACAAGAAATTGCAGCTAAAAGTAGACACTAAAAAAATATTTTAGTAAAGTTTATGGAAAATTATCATAGATGAAAAGAAACACTCAACTAATAGATGGATAACAAAGGAAGAATGTCTTCATGTTATGTTTGTTGAGAAATAATAGAGTGCATATGCAAAGAATGACGAAGCTTGTTGAATGTGGAGGTTCAATTAAAGCTTAATTGGGAAAGACCATGACAATTACAAACAAGGCCAAAATTCTTGAGTTGAGTGCTATTTTTCATATTTTGACTAGAGGACGTCCCATGATAGAGACCCTAAATATAATAGTTTATTATCTTTAGTGGTTGTTTTTGAATATTCTCAGACAAATTGGTTATTAATTTCAGTGGAGGATAATGAGAAAGTTGTCTTGCTAAGGTGGAAAAACAAGATGTATAAGAAAAAATAAAAGAGGCAACCCTTATTCCATTATCTTTGGATGAAGTTACATTGGTAGATAATACTTTTTGGATATGTATGTATGTGTGTATTGTACAAATGTGTCCACCAACCTCATCTACTCTATGTTGTTAAAATGGAGGAAATTTTACAATGAAAATTTTATTTGAACTAAGTCAAAAAATATTTGAATGAAAGTGGTGATGGATGACTTAACAATTGCTAAGAAGTTGGTGTGTGTCGAAGCTGATGGAGGTGCAATGATGCAATGTCATAGGGAAAATCTTTGTGTAAAGCTACAAACTACTACTTCACAGTACATGATTATGATTCTACATGGTGTACAAAATTAATTTAGCATTTACAATTGTAAGAAGGTTTGGTTAATTAGCTAAAGTCTAAAATCTAATTTGTGAGCTCTACTCACACTTCTATGGGAGTCACAAAAAATTTGTAGAATTTTAAAATTTTATTGAGGGAATAACCTCAAGAAACAAGCTTCCTAAGGATGTTGATACTAGATGGATATACTTGCATGGACTGACATGACGAGTCTTTGTAGAATATCATTTCTTGATTGAACTAATGTACGCACATTGTGACTTAGTATGGAAAGCTCTAAACCTTTTACATAAGTTTAATGATGAAGGGTACTCCCCTTGAAAACCCAAACATACAACAAAAACAAAGAAATAAACATAAAATATAAGAAATAAAGACTTGCTTTCTATTATCCTAATGAAACAACACTACAACATTCAAAAAATAACATGCTACGACATGTACATTCTCATTGCAATAATCTGCAAGCCTGAGCCATAATCTGCACTACTAGAACAATCTCTTGTCACCCCAATTCATCTTCTTTATATGGAATGTATAACTACCTAAGAATATTCTGGACATTAAAATCCCCTATTTTTGGGTTCCAAAACCCTAACCGACCAATTTTTGAGTTAAGAAAATATTTTATTAAGTTTCCTATAGTTGATCTAGGAGCCAGACTATCGGATCTTTAATCATCATAAATTATTGAAAATATTGTGATGAGACCTACTTTAACAAAATGTGTGAAAGCAACTCCAATCGGCTTTTGAGCCCATCAAAGGCCTCTAAGGCCCTCAAAATTGCATTTGAAGTTTTATTAGAGAAATTTATAAGAAAACTCAAATATATCTTAAATGCCACAAGATATTGGGATGTTTCTATCACCATTGGCTTTATTTCATTATTCAAGAGGCTTGTGTAAGATTTTGTGCAAAATTGACAACTTAATAACTATTAGATTATTAAAATTTATGAATGAGAATTATTGAAAAGGTGTGACTAGTGAAGCCACCCTTCTTCCTATATTTAAGGAGGTTCTCTCTCATTTGAGAGTGTGAATTTGAATTTTTATAGGGAGTTGTATCACTATACATAGAAGGTATTATGGGTAACGTGGAAGTATGTGGAGGAGTGTCCCCAGGTCTAGTTGTGTAATAGACTACTATGTAAGCATATTAATAAAATGATGTTTTATGGGTTTTTTTTACCCAAAAGGGTTTTCCCCATGTATATCTTGTGTAATGTGTACATTATCCATGTAAGATTCTCATTTCATTTATTGTAATATTTTTTTTGTAATTATTAGTTAATTAAGATTCTTATTTGTAACATGATATTAGAGCAAGTTAGGCCATACTAATCATTTTTACGCAATAATCTGGAAGACATGTCAAACTGGAAGGTAAACCTCTTTATGCTCTTGCACAATACCTTTATGCAATATATAAGGGGCGAAGATTTTATATAGGGAAATCTTTTGCCAATTGGTGAATAGTTCAGATTGGGAAATTTGTATTTGGTGAATCTATCCTCACCATGGGGTTGCCAAATCACCAAACTTTTATGAATTATTGGTCCAATGCACATGATTTTGTCATCAATTGATTTAATTCATCCTATGTAATTACCATTTTAGCTAATAATAGCTACATGGTTGTAATGTTGTAATTAATATTTTCAACTAAAATGTTAGATGCAGGTATTAATTCACCTAGACATTCTTGAGATTATAAAATATTTTTTTTTAATATATGAGGGCCCATTTCACCAAAAATGTTAAATGTTTAATATGTTGGAGGACTCATTTCACCAATAAAATTATAGTATAATCGTATAGGAGAACCCATTTCACCAATCCAATTACAAATACATGCTAATTGTAAGTCCCTAATTGTCTTGGAAAACTAAAACATTTGAGTTTTACCAAGCTTTAATTCACCCAACATTTTTATGTATCATTTTATTAGCACTCAAGAATTGCTATAGTTTTACAAAACCAATTACAAATTTATGTAGGATTTGCCAAATATTTAGTAACTAACTTGAAAATCTAACACAATTGACCAAATAGGGATTGCTATAAATACAATGAAAAGTATTGATTTTTTGGACACATTGTGTTTAATTATGAGATTTTGATTAAGATCATAGGAAAGTTGCAACTACAACAATGTTGTACAAGGGAATCACTAAAAACCTAAAGGTAAGGGAAAATTTATTTTATAGTGTTATAAGTTTATGTATCGTTTTGCCATTCCGAGTTCACTATTATAGATTATTTAGTAGGATATGTTTAGGGCCCAAGGAATCAAGGATTTATATTCTATGATTTCTTCTTAAACATGAAGAATTTTTCTATAGCTTCTATTTTGTGAGAGATGTCATGCACCAACCTCCTAAAAAACGTGAAGAGAGGCCATCAAAATGTAAAACAATAATGTTATACTTTAGCAATGTTGATGTTGATAATTTATTAGATGGAGCCACAATAATAAGGGTTATGCCAAATAATAGAAAAATAAATATCTAAGGGGAAAATCAAAATGAGTTAATTCATTTTGATGCCAATGTTGTAGATTATGCTCCAAGGGATACCAAGGATAGATAAAATGAATTAATTGACTTGGATAACAATGTCATAGACGATGTTGTAAGTACACTAAAGGGGAAAAGAAAAATAAGAAATGGGTGGAAGTGGGATATGGCAAGGAAAATTTAGATGGATTGGGTGTTAAAGTACACATTCATTGAACCAATATATATTCCAAAGATGAACCTCCTTCATTATGCAATTCTAATATTTCTATTTGGAACATAATAGGGACAATAAATTGAAGCTAAAATTAGACGTGCTAAAATTTTTTTTTAGTAAAGTTTATGGAAAATTATCATAGATGAAAAGAAACACCCAACGAATAGATGGATAAAAAGGGAAGAATGTCTTCATGTTAAGTTTGTTGAGAAATAATAGAGTGCATATGCAAAGAATGACGAAGCTTGTTGAATGTGGAGGTTCAATTGAAGCTTAATTGAGAAAGATCATGACAATTGCAAACAATGCCAAAATCCTTCAGTTGAGTGCTATTTTTCATATTTTGACTAGAGAACGTCCCATGATAGAGTACCCTAAATATAATAGTTTATTATCTTTAGTGGTTATTTTTGAATATTCTCATACAAATTGGTTAGTAATTTTAGTCGAGGAGAATGATAAATTTGTCTTGCTAAGGTGAAAAAACAAGATGTATAGGAAAAAATAAAAGGGGAAACTCATATTCCATTATCTTTGGATGAAGTTACATTAGTAGATAATACTTTTTGGATATGTATGTATGTGTGTACTGTACAAACATATCCACCAACCTCATCTACTCTATGTTGTTAAAATGAAGGAAATTCTACAATGAAAGTTTTATTTGAACTAAGTCAAGAAATCTTTGAATGAAAGTGGTGGTATTGATGACTTAAAAATTGCTAAGAAGTTGGTGTGTGTCGAAGCTGATGGAGGTGTAGTGGTGCAATGTCATAGGGACAATATTTGTGTAAAGATACAAACTACTACTTCATAGAACATGATTGTGATTCTACATGGTGCACAAAATTAATTTAGCATTTATAATTGTAAGCAAGTTTGGTTAATTAGCTAAAGTCTAAAATCTAATTTTTTAGCTCTTCTCACACTTATATGGGAGTCACAAACAATTTGTAGAATTTTAAAATTTTATTGAGGGAATAACCTCAACAAACAAGCATCCTAAGGATGTTGATACTAGATGGATATACTTGCATGGACTGACACGGCGAGTCTTTGTAGAATATTGTTTCTTGACTGAACTAATGTACACACATTGTGACTTAGTATGGAAATCTCTTAACCTTTTACATAGGTTTAATGATGAAGGTTACTCCCCTTACAAACGCAAACATACAACAAAAATAAATAAATAAACATAAAATGCAAGAAATAAAGACTTTCTTTCTATTATCCTAATGAAACAACACTACAACATTCAAAAAATAACATGCTATGACATGTTCATTCTCATTATAATAATCTGCAAGCCTGAGCCATAATCTACACTACTAGAACTATCTCTTGTCACCCTGACTCATCTTCTTTATATGGAATGTATAACCACCCAAGAATATTCTGGAAATTAAAATCCCCTATTTTTGGGTTCCAAAACCCTAACCGACCAATTTCTGACTTAATAAAATATTTTATTAATTTTCTTATAGTTAATCTAGGAGCGAGACTGTCAAATATTTAATCATCATAAATGATTGAAAATATTGTGATGAAACTTACTTTGACAAAATGTGTGAAAGAAAATCCAATCGGGTTTTGAGCCCATCCAAGGCCTCTAAGGCCCTCAAAATTGCATTTGAATTTTTATTAGAGAAATTTATTAGAAAAATCAAATATCTCTTAAATGCCACAAGATGTTGGGATGATTCTTTCACCCTTGGCTTTATTTCACTATTCAAGAAGCTTGTGTAAGATTTTGTGCAAAAATGACAACTTAATAAAAATAGTAACCCAACCAAAAATAACCCTTGTTGAAGAATTAAACAATATTTTTAGGTGATGTAATATTACTCTTCCACCCCGCATGCTCCTGCATCACACACCTGAGGTAATTTGAGAAGTGACATTGTCACATCTTAGGTTTTCTAAGGAAAAACCAAATGATCAATATTTTCCTTAGATATCCATGATGAATATTAAACAAGGCTTCCTTTCCATTTAGCCAGATACTCTTCATATTGCCTATTTATTGTGCTTTTATACACATAGTTATCCAAGATGTCCTTTATCTCCTCCTTTTCTGAAGTAGGTGTTATAATATTCCACTATCCTTTTCCTATTTCATTGTCAATACCTCCTTGATGATACTATGTAAAATCTAAAATATTAAACATAGGTGTAAAGTTAAGTCCAGTTGGCAACTCCACCTCATACGTGTTTCCTGAATCATGCTTCTTCAAGATTTTGCATGGCCCAAATTTCTTCATCCTCAACTTATTATATGTTCCCTTTGGAAACCTCTCTTTTATTAAATGAACCATGACTTCATCTCCAATATGAAATTCCTTGTATTCCTTGTTTCCTCACCTCTTAATGTAAATTCTTTAGGTTCTTTGCATAGTCTTCACCCTTTACACTACTCTTTTATCCTTTGACAATCTTCCTTAATTTTGAAGCATTTATGGAACTAATTCGTTAATGATCTAGAATGGTGATTTACTAGTTCTCTTATTGACAAAATTATTTTAATCTTTTTTTTCCTGTGGTAAAATCAAATCCCATCTTTTGGTCTTATCTTCTACTTAGCATCTCAACAAGTTACCCAAACTCCTATTCACCACTCTAGTTTTTTTATTAGTCTGTAGATAGTGCACTGAATTGAACTTAAAATATGTCTTCAACTTCTTCCATAATGTCCTCCAAAATACACAATAGACTTGGTGTCTCAATTTGAAATTTTACTCCTTGGTAGACCATGTAGTGTTACCATGTTAGAACATAATGTTTTTAGGGGCCATGCCCTTGTAACATTTATATATTATTCTTATATAAGATTATAAATTGTTATATATTATATGTTTTATTAAGCATAACTCATTTGAAATAATTTTAATCTAATAACCCATCCTAATCTTACTAATAAGATTTTGGAATGGTGGAATATTGATGCTAAAGGATCTGCTATGTTCAAAGTGGCTAAAAAACTCATAAATGTTAAGATAAACATTAAGCTTTGGAATAAGA
Source organism: Thuja plicata (assembly GCA_018584345.1). NCBI lineage: Eukaryota > Viridiplantae > Streptophyta > Pinopsida > Cupressales > Cupressaceae > Thuja > Thuja plicata. The sequence continues at coordinate 2,341,500 of MU224659.1, forward strand.
GCAAGGTTGGGGATATCTTCTCCTCCAAAGAGAATTCTATATAAGATCTCTTTCAAGTCCAAGAGGAAATCCAGAGAGACGGGTATGATGAGGACAAATTGCATCAAGAAAAAAACCTTCTTTTGGAGTACCACAATGTGATAGGGAAGGAGGAGATGTACTGGAAGCAGAGATGTAGATCCATGTGGTTGAGGGAGGGAGACCAAAATACTCAGTTCTTCCACTTGTCCACTATGAAACACAAGGCTGCCAATAGAATCAGTAGCATCAAAAGGGGGAACCAAATCTCGTAGGATGACAAAGACACATCTACTGCTGCTATTGATTTTTTCTCTTCCCTTCTTTCTAAAGACCAAGACCTCTTTGAGGAGGACCAGGAGGACCTCTTTAGTAACATTCCCAAAATTATCTCAGAAAATAAAAACAAAGTCCTGAGTGCTATTCCTAATGTGGAAGAAGTTTAAAAAGCCCTGGACCCTAGGCCCGGATGGTTTCCTTATGTTTTTCTTCCATAGGTACTGGGAAATAGTCAAAGTAGTGCATGAATCCTATGGATCCAAAAACCTTCTTAAGGAGCTCAATGCTACTTTCCTGGTTCTCATCCCTAATGTCTTTGGGGTGGATTCTTTGGAGCTCTTCAGACCCATAAGCTTATGCAACTCCTTCTACAAGATAATCTCCAAAGTCATTACCATTAAAATTCTCAAAGTGCTCCCCTCTATCATTGCTCACCAGAAATCAGGATTTGTTTTGGGTAGATAGATTCTTGACTCCATTATGGTGGTGCATGAAGTGATCCATTCCTTAGAGGTTGGTAAGAGGGAAGGATTCCTTCTCAAGCTGGACCTATCCAAGGCCTATGATTGGGTTGACTGGTCTTTCCTTATGAAAGTTCTTGGAGCTTTTGGTTTTAACAGGAATGCTTGTAAGATCAGTCATCAACTCATCTCTTCTCCCTCATTGGTGGTACTGGTCAATGGGTCTCCTTCTACTTTATTCAAAGATTCTAGGGGTTTGAGACAAGGAGATCCCCTATCTCCCATTCTCTTCATTATTTTGGCTGAGTGTCTTGGGAGATTGATAACAACTAAAAGGAGAATTGGGGAGCTGAAAGGCATCAGAGCATCCTCAGGTATCATTTTTTTCTCTCACCAACAATTTGTTGATGATACCATTTTAGGAGGGGAGGCTTTGGTGAGAGAAGCAAGAGCTATTAAATACCTTATGGACTCCTATACTAGAGCCACAGGGCAAGCTATCAACTGGATTACAATTTCTCTCTTCTATATCAATACCCCCAAGGTTAGACAAAGGAGAATTGCAGATATCTTGGGATGTAGAATTGGGTCCCTCCCCTCTAATTACTTCGGTCTCCCTCTCGATGTTAAGCCCCCTGAATAATTCTAGAGTAGACTAATTGATAGATTCAAAAAAAAATTGGCTGGTTGGAAGGGGATCACTCTTAGTCAAGTGGGAAAAATTCAGTTGGTTAAATATACTCTTCAAAACCTACCAACCTATGCCTTAAGCCTCTTCTCTATTCCTACTAACTTCGCAGAAGGAATGGAAAAAATTCAAAGAATATTTATCTTGTCAGGGGCAGAAGAGCATAAGATATTTCCTCTGATTGCTTGGGAAAAAATGTCCTCCCTAAAAGCGTCGGAGGTCTTGGTATAAAGAGAATCATGCCTTTCAACAGAGTGCTCCAAGAAAAATAGATATGGAGCATCTTCCATGGAAAGGGGGAATGGAGAGACTTCTTTGAAGATAAGTATCTTTCTAATGACTCTTTGAGTTATTTATTTGATTTTGATGAAATCATGAAAGGCTCTTTCATCTTGAATGACTTCTTTAATGCTAAAGACTTAGCCAAATCTAAAGCTAAATGGAAAATTGGTAATGGCCAAACTACCAATTTCTAGAATGACAATTGGCTATAGTTCGGACCCTTGAAGGAATATGAGCCCTATAATATATGGAAGGATGAGTGTAACCAACAATTTGGCTCACGGGTCTGCAACTATAAAGTGGGAAATAATTCGGTTGATTTTCCCTCTATCTCCCATGATTTGTCTCCCCTTACCACTGCTCTAGATGCAATTTCTTTGTCCCCTAATCAAGATGTCTTGATATGGGAAGGATTCCCAAAAGGTACCTTCATGGTTGCTTCATCCTACTCTTACCAAATGCATCAAGAAGCCAAAAATTTTTGGGCTATAGGCTGGTTCCCTGGCCTTATTCCCAAAATAAATGTCTTCTTATGGATTTTTCTTTAGAACCGTATTGTTACTCTTGATAACCTTTTAAAGAGAGGCCTCCCGATCCCCAATAGGTGTGTGCTTTGTAAGTGTCAAGATGAATATGTGGACTACCTTTTTCTTCATTGCTCCTATGTTAGTTCTGTCTGGCAGCACATCCTCTCAGTTTTTGGGATGCAATGGTGCTTTCCTTCGTCTATTTAGGACCTCTTTTCCCACTGGACCCTGCCTTTCAAGAAAATTGGTTTTCACAAAATTTGGACGTGGGCTCTCCCTCACCTATGCTAGGGAATTTGGGAAGGGCATAACGACCGTATCTTTAGGGATCGTAGTGCTCCTCCCAAAATCATTTTTGAGAAGATACATCATGATTTATTGGAAAATTATGTTTCTTGTGGAGGTACTAACCCTTTTGTGGGAAAAGACAACTTTGCTGATCCTAAGAAGACCAACTACAAAAGATAGAATTGCACCTGGAGCTATCCCCCGAAAGGCTGATTTAAAGCCAAATTTGATGGCACTACCAAGGGTAACCTGAGAAGGGTAGGAAGTGGTGGTGTGGTTTGAAATTTCTTTGGTAAGGGCACTACTACTATCATACTCCCACTTGGCACCCAAACCAATCACTATGCAAAAGGCAATGCAACCCTTCAAGTAACCAAATTAGCCCATAATTTGGGGATCAAAAAAATATGGCTAGAAGGTGATTCTAGCAACATTATAAACTACCTCAACAAGTCACACCCACTGTCATGGACTATCGCCAATATGATAGAAGAAACCCACAACCTTTTGAATACATTTGAAAATGTACACATATCCCATGTGTACAGGGAAGCCAACCAGGTTACTGAGTGGTGCGCCAACTTGGTGGTGAAAAGTGAGAATCAGATTTGTTGGCCTCACAGAGGAGACCTCCCATGTGAGGTGAAGGATGTAATCAATTACGATAGAATCTAGGGAAATTATGGATTTAATATCATTAATCATGATAGTTAATCCTATGCTTTGCAACAGATTTCCCATAAATGGAAAGTATGAGATTGGAATGAAAGCTAATGATTCCAAGTCATATACACACACTTTCTGGGTGCCCATTCACAAAGTTAAAACTTAACTTTTAAGGAACATCAGAAGAACAATCTGGAATGTCTCTGTGAGAAATTTTTTGTTAAGTTGTAATTACCATATTGTGAGACAGAGTTTTTTTTTCTTGCAATGGGTGGTGAAATACACATAAGGGATCCCTCTAAAGACTATGAGAAATGGAGGAGATGGACTAAGGTATGGAATTCCCTTCAGCAAGGTGGAATTTCCATTTTCATTGAAAGGCTTCATGGAGGGAAGCCGTTGGTGACTAAAATGTTCATGACAAGTTGGAATGAGGGTAGTGTGGTGATAGAGGGAAGAAAATTTACAGTCACTAAGGAGGTTATCTCTACTATTAATGGAGTCCCCATAGTGGGAAAGAAATTTTATAGGGATCATAAAATTTCAGACTCTATGATCAGTGACTTCGTGAGGAATGAGGAAGAGAAGAAAGCTCTCATCAAAGTCAGGACTTATTATCTTCCTGAAGGGTTCAAAACACCATGGAGATTCATCTCGAGGGCCATCATCTCTTATGTTACACGTGACAATAGGTTTGATAGGATCAGAACCTACCACTTCTTCCTCATGAACCATTTTAGGCATGGTATGCAGGTTTCTATCTCGTTCTAGTTATATGCTTTATTAATGAAAATATCAATGGTTTAGGGATAAGGCTATTGTAAATCCTACTCTACATGAGGGGATTTTACTTCTTATTTATGAGTATTTTAAAGCCCAAATTATGGGGAAGAAGGTCACTGAGAAAGAGGAAAGAATGGATGTCTTTGACTCTAATTATGTTCCTTTTGAGACTTAAGATAGCAAGGGTATGTACTTTGAGGGTTAGGAAGATTATGACATTTAAAAGAAGAATATAGGTTCCTCCTCTAAGAAGCGTATTTCTAGTATTCATACCATTAAAAAAGGGAAAATGGTGACCCCATCCAAAAAGAATACTACCATTGTGATATCCTCTAAGGATGAGTATAATTAAAATGAGGAAGGGATGAATACTGATGGTGAGGAGGAGATATCCAGTGGAAAAGGGAAAAAGAGAAGGCAGACTGCCATTGTGAAGTACCAAAACAAAAAGAGGAAGAACAAGGATGATAGCACTAGCTAGAAGACTCTAGAGGACTAGACTCATAGAAAATCCCCTGGATCTTGCCACAAGGAGAAGGAGAATCTCTAGGATGAGAATTATGGCACTAACAAGTAAAGCACCTCTACCTAGTTCTCTAACCCCCACATCACAATGAAAGAGAATGGGAAAGACAGTGATTATTGTTGCTACATGTCTGCGCTGGGGAGGAAAACTGGTTGGCACAATTTTAATGTTAAATCTTCCAAAATGGGGATAACCAGGGAAGTCATTAATCCCAATTTTATCAAAGCTGAGGATGGTAGGATTAAGCTGGAGGAGCTGATTGACCCAACTATGGTGGTTCTCAGTGATAATTTGAGGAAATCTAAGCTGGATCTTCTCAATAATTCCAGGAACAACATGCTAGACAACTGCAGGTCTATTAAGTGGTTATTCCATGAAGTGGGGGAGCTCAAGAATAGAGAAAAAGGGATAGAGAACACCAATGTTGAAAGCACTACTAAAGATCAGACAAATCTGAGTATAAGGGCCATAAAAATTGAGAATAAGATGGTGAGGTTTGAGGTGACCCTTAAAAGAATTGTTGAACAAAGCTTCAACATCCTCAAAGCCTCCAATGGGAATACCAAGAATCTCATTGATAAACTAGGAGAAAAACTTGAGGGGATAGATGCGGCCAATACAAGTGGGGAAAAAGAGTAGAAGAGTGAAGAGGGACCTAGTAAGAGGACTAGGGCTAGTGCTAAGAAGAAGAAGGAGAATGATACTCTGACTGATCTCTAGAAGATAAAGGAATATTCTACTAAGATGGAGATCCTTGAGTCCAAGGTAGCAAGCTTAATGGTGAACATATCCTGATTGTGTTCCCTGGATCTTTTGGCTATCCCCGTGTTGTTTGTTTTTTAGTAGTTTAGTTTGTTTTTGTTGTGGCCCTGGGGTGGCCTATTTCATGTTTTGGTTCTATTTCTTTTTGTTTGGGAAAACATTCTGATCTTTAGCTCTATTTTGGGTTTCAGGCACCCTGTAAAACCTATTTTACTTAATCAAAAATTATTAGATTATTAAAATTTATGGATGAGAATTATTGAAAAGGTGTGACTAGTGAAGCCACCCTTCTTCGTATATTTAAGGAGGTTCTCTCTCATTTGAGAGTGTGAATTTGAATTTTTATAGGGAGTTGTATCACTATACATAGAAGGTATTATGGGCAATGTGGAAGTATGTGGAGGAGTGTTCCTAGGTCCAGTCGTGTAATAGACTACTATGTAAGCATATTAATAAAATGATGTTTTATGGGTTTTTTTTTACCCAAAAGGGTTTTCCCGATGTATATCTTGTGTAATGTGTACATTATCCATGCAAGATTCCTATTTCATTTATTATAATATTTTGTTTATAATGATTAGTTAATTAAGATTCTTATTTCTAACATGATATTAGAGAAAGTTAGGTCATACTAATCATTTTTACACAATAAACTAGAAAATATGTCAAACTGGAAGGTAAACCTCTTTATGCTCTTGCACAATACCCTTTGTGCAATATATATGGTGATATCTTTTGTCAATTTTTACATTTTTTTTTCTTTTGTTCTCTAAAATCTTCCAATAACATAGAAATGTGATTGTCAACTATTTTATCATCACTTGTAATTTTTATCATTTTAGTATTAAATTTCATACTCTATTTTAAAAAGTATTCCATTTTAACATATTCTATATTCCTATAAAAATATAACCTGAAACCTTTGAAACTACCTTCTCTATAAAAATCCATGCTTTGCTTAATAGATATAAATTCCCTATGAAAAGTAAAATAACATGTCTTATAAAGGTAAGAAAAATTTACAAGCTCTCTCTCTGACCCTTCATATGGCTAACAAAACATTTGGAATCTTCATAGATCATCAAAATTTTGGATGTCACCTCCCTCTATTCAAAACCATTCATGATAAAAAGACATGAAGAAATGAGCTATATTAGTTGGGAACTTATGTTGAACAACCAATCCAAGAGCTCTTAATATATCCTTACAAAGTTGGTAACCTTTTCCAAGTTGGCAATAATTTCGTCCATGTCGTAAGAAGTTGGTGTCATTTTCTAACATACCAAAATCAAAGGAAATTTTTGATGAACTATAACTGATTGAATGTTTGAAGATGTTGAGTTGATGATCACCGAGCTGTAGAAAGTTAATGCAAGACATTAAATTAGTTAATGGATTATATTGGCATTGATTTCAACTTGATATAATCTGATTGGTTATATACAAAGTGTCAAATACTTCAGAGAACCAGAAAGATTAAGGTTATGCTATCAGTAATGCATAAAATTTCTGTATTCAGTAAGTGACTACAAACATTGAAAGGAAGTGCACCCTGATGGACAGAGAACCCCAAGAGGAAATTCATAGTGATACCCAATCAAGAAACCCGAGCAAGCATTACTGACGAGAAGCATCACAGTGTAACGTGACGGACAGACAACCCTGACAGAGATGCCCGAGGAGAACTAGAGTGTTGACCGAAGCTAACAAAGAGTTAAACACCAAAAAGAAATAAAGTTTAGAAATGACAAAAGACTTAGCTGGAAAGAGCTAAAGAAGGAGTTAACTAGTTTTTAATATTGTTTTCATCAACAAGTTAAAAGCAAGAGATAAGTAAGAGATTTAAAGCTATTTTATTCCAGTTGTCAAAGAGAAATCTACAGGATAAAACTGAAGTAAATCTTTAAAGCAAGAAAGGCAAAGATTGCAGATGATGCGAAGAACAAGAAAGTCAAGAATTGAAAAATGGTGAAATTATGTTTATAAAGAGACAAGCTAATTCATTTTGAATTAGGGGGTGAAAAGAAGAAGAGGATGCTGAAGAGAATCTGGTGAAAGAATTCACACAGTCCTGATCAATCAAGCTAAAGAAAAGAGCTATATTTCCGTGGACACTGAGCAATAGAGAAGTACAACATCATCGAGAAGAAAGAAGTGGAGCAAAGGTATTAAAGAGATACATTGATCATAAAGGTATTATGAGCTTACAATAGATCTGAAAATCTGCAAGTCTAAGTTGTATGTATGAATAGATCATTTACTATTTCAATTTAACCATTGGATTAGAAAGTCTCTTAACCGAGTAGGACTTAACAATCCTTTATATATTGAGATACATCCTAAGGAGTATCAAAAGGTTTGGTCATGAAGATAGCATAGAGATGCAAGATACCAAGTGACCAAATACATAGGGTTTGGTCGTAAAGGTAGCATATAGATGCCAGATATAAAGTGACAAACTATTCTATTTAAATCCTCTAACAAGGTCACACCTAACAATGTGTTTGTAACCTTTAACAGGGTTGACTCTTCAACGAGCTCACTTTAGAAGAGTGAAAATTTTGGGTTACCAGTCTCAAGTGGTTTTTCCCTTAACAGGGTTTCCACGTTAAAAATTTATGTGTTAATGTGTTTATGAGTCATTAGTTTAGTGTTTTCATTACACATAACTAATCTGGATTGATCAATATACACTAAGTAATTTACTATATTTCAGTAAAGGAAAGACTGCTAATCGGTAAAGATAAAGAATAAGGTTTAACAGTTAACTCCGAGAAGTAGTTATTTATTGAGATTATTTCAAGGCATTCATCTTGTAGGATTGAAGATAACTAGAGGCTTCTTTTGTGGTAATAAGTTTTTGGGTTAATCAATTGGAATATTTTTGATGCCACTGATTCACCCCCCTCTCAGTTATTATAATAATTGGTATCATAGCTTGTGTGATTAGAAGGAAGGTTTCAAGACCTAAGGAAAAGATCACAAGATGAGCAAACGAGATGTGCCCAAGTTGAACAAAGACAACTTTACATCATGGAAAAGAAGGATAAGAATCCACTGATCAGGTATTGGAAATGATGTTACTCAATACTTGGATACTGAATATGTGTTTCCTATAGGACCTCACACACTTGAGAAATTAAGAGAAAAGCATGAGCATTATATGATGATAGAACTTGCTTCCTCACTCTCTTATGCTGAATTTGAAGATGTCAAAACCTGCACCTCTACAAAGAAAATGTGGGACAAATTGAAGTTGGTACATGGAGGAGATGCTAATGTAATAAGAGCTAAGGAAGAAAGCCTAAGAGGTAAATTTGATGACCTAAGAATGAAATAAGGACAAAATATTACTCAGGAGAGATGCAGAATAAAAGAGGTAGTCAATGCTTTCTGAGGAGTTGGAGGCATACTTGAAGAAGAGAAAGTGGTAAGTAAAATCCTAAGAACCTTACTACCTATATATGCTATTAGAGTATCTTCTATACAAGAAATGAGAGAATTAGAAAAATATAATGTAACTCTAGACAGTTTGGTTGGTAGACTAATTTTATTTGAGATGAATAACTTTGATAACAGTGTCTTACCATCTATTGAGTCTGCATTCAAATATTATTTGAAAATAAGTAAGTCAAGTCATAAACACACTATGAGAAATTATAGTGAAAGTGATAGTGATGACCAAGATCTTGATGAGATTGAAGCACTAATGGCTAGAAGATTACAGAGAGGCAAAGGTAGGTACAAAGGTAAATTACCACTTTTAAGTTTTAATTGTAAAGAGATTGGACACTTTGCTGCTAGATGTCCTAACAAAATAAAAGATGACAGAAGTAATGATAGATCATATGAAAATAAGTTTGATAGAAGTGACAACAGAGATTACCAAAGCAACCAAAAATCTGACAAAAGAGATACTCGAGACTACAAGGAAAAAGGGAAGAAAGATTGTTACCTGGCTGAGAGTAGAGATGGAGATACTGATACCGAATTTGATGAAGACATTGAGATGGTATTTGTGTCCATGAAGGATGATTCAGAAAAAGAAGAAAGGTATGTAGAGACTTCACTCATATATAAGGTTAGTAAGAATTATGTTTGGATTATAGATAGTGGTTGTACTTACCACATGACCAGTGATAAACAAACGTTTGAAACTTTTGATTACTATAATGGTGGATCGATAAGAATGGGTAATGACACACCTTGGCAAGTTGAAGGTAAAGGAACTATAATGTTGAATAACCTGATCAAATCTGAAAATACATACTGGGTAAAAGGACTTAATTATAATCAATTGAGTGTTTCACAGCTAAATAACACATGTCACCGAGTAGCATTTGAGAACAAAAAGGAAAAGATCTTTAATGAATCAGGAAGGTTGATCAAAACTGGTGAACATACAAAAGGTAACATATTCTATCTTGATGATATTAACACCACTTGTTTAATGGCTAGAAACAAAGACATATGGTTGTGGCATAAGATATTATGTCATGTGAATTTTGACAACATGATTAAGATAAGCAATAAAAGGAAAGTAAGAGGCTTACTGAGCATGTCAAAGCCTGAGCATATCATGTGTAAGAATAGTCAAAAAAGTAAAATGACAAAGTCTAGTTTCAAGAGAAAAACCCATACATCTAATGCTATTCTAGAATTAGTCCATACTGATCTATGTGGACCAATGAGAACAAAGAGTTACTATGGTGATAGATATTTAATTCTCTTTATAGATGATTAGTCTATAATTATGACGGTTATGTTCTTAAAAGAAAAATCAGAAGCATTCAAGATGTTTAAATGGTATAAAGCTATGGTAGAAAAATAAAGTGGTAAGGAATTTAAATGCTTAAGATCAGATAGAGGAACAAAATTTGTTTCTGATGAATTCACTAACTTTTGCAATGAGTATGGAATTAAAAGATAAGTTTCTGCACCAAGAACACCATAGAAAAATAGGATTACTGAAAGAAGAAATAGATCCATTATTGATTGTGCAAGAACACTGATGATTGAGAAAGGCATCACTCAAACATTTTGGAGGGAAGCTATCAGTACTATTGTCTACACATTGAACAGAGTACAATTGAAGAAAGACACCAAGAAGACATCCTATGAGCTATGGTATGGTTACACACCCAATGTAAGTTACTTCAAAATCTTTGGAAGCCAATGTTATATTTTGAAAGATGATAGAAATGGAAAGCTTGACTCCAAAAGTGATGAAGGTATCTTTATAGGGTATTCCACCAAGAGCAAGGCTTATAAATGTCTTAACAAGTCCTCTAACAATATCATTGAAAATGCAAATATCAGAATAGATGAATATGTAGAGAAAAATGATGAGAAAAGAAGAAATGAGAAAGAAAACTATAACAGGTTTGTTTACACCGAAGAAGCTGACACTCTACCCAAGCAACAGTGTATCGCTCTCAAGAAATAGAACATTGCACCTGAGCATCAGGATGCAAATACCAAAAATTAGGAAAATCAAGAAAATGATGTTCCGAGCGATGGAGATCAGAATGAAGGCCAAGATGATGAACAAAATGATGAACAAAGAGCTAAACCAATACTTGCCAAGTATGTTAGAAGACATCATCCAAAAAACCAGATCATAGGAGACAAGAAGGCTGGAATGAGAACAAGAAGTAAGTCATTGAACACTATATGTTTAATTTGTGATTTTGAGCCTAAATATGTTAATACTGCACTAAAAAATGAATAATGGGTTAGTTCTATGAATGAAGAAATAGAAAAGATTGAGAAGAATAGAACATGGACATTAGTACTGAGACCAGATGACAAGAATGTCATTGGTACCAAACGGATATTCAGAAACAAGCTGAATGAGAATGGAGAAGTCACAAGAAACAAATAAAGATTAGTATACATGGGGTATGCAAAAGAAGAAGGTATTTAATATGGTGAAAACTTTTCACCCATTTCTAGACTTGAAGGAGTAAGAATCTTACTTGCTTATGGTGCATTCAAAGGATTCAAGGTATACTAGATGGATGTCAAATCTACATTCCTAAGTGGAATACTAGAAGAAGAGGTATACATTGAACAACCAGAAGGGTTTGTTGATCTAGACAAGAGAAACATGGTTTGTAGACTACACAAAGCCTTATATGGATTAAAACAAGCACCTAGAGCCTGGTATGAAAGATGTTACTCCTATCTCATTAGCATTGAATTTGTAAGAACAAGTGAAATAAGAAATCTATATTTAAAAGAAGATTTTGATGGAAATATTCTGATTTCTGAAATATTTGTTGATGATATCATATTTGGGGATAATGATATGTTATGTAAATCCTTTGCTAATGAAATGAGAAAATTGTTTGAGATGTCGATATTTGGGGAGATCAAATTCTTTCTTGGTCTACATATTCTTCAACAAGATGCAGGCATATATATCACACAATCCAAATACATCAAGGAAGTGTTGAAGATATTCAAGATGGAAGATTCCAAACTAGTTGGAACACCTATGGCTACTGGATGTAAGCTGACAAAAGATTACAAATCAAATGAGGTAAATTTGACCTTATATAGGTCAATGATTGGAAAAATAATGTATGTTGTTAATACTAGACTAGATATAGCACATGTAATTGGAATAGTTGCAAAATGCTCTGCTAATCCCAAAGAATCACACATGACTGTTGTCAAAAGAATTCTGAGATATCTAAATAACACTGAGGACTATGGATTATGGTATAAAAGAGAAGGAAAATTTGAGCTTCAAGTCTATATAGATGCTTATTGGGATGGGCACTTAGATGACAGAAAGAGCACAACTAGAGGATCATTCTTCATGGGTGAAAAACTTGTCACATGAATCAATAAGAAGCAAGGATGCATCTCACAATCTACTGCAGAAGAAAAATATGTTGCTACTGCTGCAAACTGATCTAACATTGCATGGATTAAACAATTATTGGAAGGTATGAATATGGAAATTCTTGAACTAGTGATTATCTATTGTGATAATACCAGTGTAATAAACATTTCTAAGAATCCATTCCCGCATGCTAAGACAAAGCATATTGCTATCAAGTATCATTACTTAAGAGAACAAGTGAAAGAGAAAGAGGCGATACTAGAATATGTTCAATCAAAGGAACAATTAGCTGACATATTCACAATTCCATTTCCTAAAGATACATTTGAGTACCTGAGAAAGATACTAGGGGTCCAACCCTTGTCTATTGGTCAGTAAGATGACTAGGAGGCTGCATCATCCTACACACAATCAGAAGATTATTCATGTTGATGCAAGAAAAGAGATGGGCTGCAAAGATACATATATACATAATAAGGTACATATCTACACCAAACACTAGATTCATTGTATTGCTTATGGATAGGGAAATTCAAGGAGTATATTATAAAGGAGAAAGGATTGTTCGACATTGTTGTCAAAAGGAGAGATTATATACATTATCCATATGAAATATCCATCAGAATAATCCAAAGGGAGTGGTGAAGGAGCACCCTAAATGAACCAAGTGTTCCTATGGAACCTATGGGTTCCACTAAGGTCGTAAGAGGCCTATAGTTATCATTAGACATTGAGTTAATCATTGGACCTCCTTGTAAGACCATAGTTCCAAGTTTGGCACCTTATGAGCCCTTGGTCAACTATTGGTCTTTAATGGTCCAAAACCCTAGGAATATTTTGTTTTTAGTTTTTTCATATTTGGATCCACTAGGGATCAAAAAAATAATATTAAATCCAAGTTTGGTCATCAAACATGCAAAATTGCAAAATATGCAAAAGTTGCTTAAAAGTTGTCAAGCAACTTTTGAGCAAAATTGACAAACTTTTTGTAAAAAAACTCCCAAATGGATAAATCAGTTCAAATATGTTATGTAACCATTGGGAATGCATACAAAATCCCTTTTAGGTGGGTGGTAGGATAATAATCTAATTTGGCATTTTGAAATCAATAAAATACAACCATTTCTCTGCAAATCCTAAGAACAGTCGATCTGTACGGATTGGTACAGATAGGAGGGCATGAAAATATGACACCAAGAGTTTTTCTTGTGAAAATTCTTCAATTTTATTTTGGTTTCATGTGTTGATCAATCATAGTCTAGGATTTATTGAATTTGCAATCTCATTGCCTGGTTTTTAGGCCCTAAATCGGGGTTTCTAAGAAAATTGAGTGTAATTCCTCTTTCCACCTTGGGAATTAAATGACCCTTGGTGGAAAGAATTTTTATATGATGCTCTTAAATAATTTGTAGGATAGGTTCTCCAAAATGTAGGGAGATGGAGTTACAATGATGCCCTAGGTGTATATCACTATGTATGCACCAATCCAGAATTAGGACAACAATCATAACTCTTGCTTGGGGATTCATCAGAGGCCCTAAATCGGTGGAGACCCTTGTACACACCATCACATGATACAATCATAATTTTTGGAATTGGATGCATCCTAAAGGCACTTGTAGTACAAGTGGAGGTCTAATTAGCCCTAATTATAGAAGCAATTTGGTGTGTCATCCTATCTCTTTCTCAATTTATATGTTCTATGGTTTGAGTCCAAATTCATAGGCTATAAAGGGTGTTTGAATCCCTAATTAGTTAAGGGGGTTATGTGGAAGAATCTCATTTAAGGTCAATTTTCCTTCAGGAAAAGGCTACAAGCCTAGTCTTGGGTTTGTGAAGCAACTATGTCATATGGGTTGCAAGTGAGTAAAAGAACCATTGGAAATATTTTTTAGGGACCTAAATAGACCATAACTATGAGCATAGGTCACCCATGGTCCTATAAGTCACTTGGGGGTATTGTTGAGAATTTGGGTCAAGTGTTTGTGAAGCTACTCTTGGTAGTTGGTATTATAGGATTGGTGAAACCTAGTGATTAGGTTGACCTTGGGATTTTGGGGTTGTGATAACCTTAACCAAGTCCTTTCCCACACTTGTGATAAGTGTGAAGCACTTTGGCCCTAGAGAGTTGGAGTTTTAGGGTGCATTGCCCTATTTTGAGTCATTTGAAGGCTTCCTACTTCCCACTTTGCATCAAGTGATATCAGAGCTATGTATGCTACTGAGGATGAAGATATTCCTTCAAGGGTTACAAACATTGAACTAGAAAAGATGGTGAGAGAACAAAGGGCAGAAAATGCAGCCTTGACAAGAAGTCTTCAAGAATTGGAGAACAAGGTAGAGAGGGGAAAAGAAGACACCTCTAGTGGTGAAGAAGGGAGTGAAGAGGAAGATGACACCCTTGATCAGGATGTGAACATTCCTGTAGACTAGAGACCTCTTCTAGATGCCTTAAAATCTACGGGGAGAAGAACCATGAAGGAGAAGTTGGATCTACCAACTTTTAGTGGAAAGATGAATGCAGATTTGGCCTTGGATTGGATAGAGGCCCTAACAAGATTCTTTGAGTATGAGGACATCCATGAGAATTAGAGAGTGAAGATGGAAAGATCCAAGTTGAAGGGAGCAGCCCTAACTTGGTGGAACTTCATCCAAACAAAGATGGTGAAGAATGGGAAGATTATGATCTCTTCATGGAACAAAATGTTTGCATTGGTCAAGGAGACCTATATGCCTAAAGACTATGGGGTATAAATCCATAGGAGGAAGCAGAGCCTAAAACAAAAAGACATGGATATAGGCTCATACACCGAGGAGTTCCTAACACTATGTATGAAGACAAATGTCACAGAAGAAGAAGAAGAAAACTTAGAAAGATATATGAATGGTCTCAAGGTATCCATTCAAGAGGAACTCAACCTACATTTCCCTACCACAGTTAAAAAGTGTTATCAAATGGCACTCGAGGTAGAGGAGAAGTGGAAGAGAAAACAAGAGTTTGGAAAAGGGAAAATAAATGACAGTGGGAAGAAATTTAGAGGAAGAGGAAGCTCCTGGAATAGAGGAAAATACAGTGGTAATAGTAGCAGGACCGCTGACCAAGGAGACAAAGAGAATAGTGACTCAAACTTCAAAGGTAACTATAGAGGGAGAAAACCCTTCAATAGGGGAATAAAAAACATAGGAAGATGAAATGGACCACTAAGGTGTTACTACTATTGTGTGTGTATATTTGTGCACCTATTACCAGTGACACAACACTTCAATAAGTCATTCTGTTAGTGAGAAACAAGGGTTAATGATCATATAAAACCCTAGCATTGACCTATTTCTTTCTAACTAGGATGAGTGTAGAAAATAACATAAAAACCCTCAGATTATGCCAATACCAGTGACATAAGCAACCTAGCATGAAAGATTTAAGTTTAAAACAAACTATTTAATGATTTAAGCATGCATATTAGTCTAAAATGGGCATTATAACCATGTAAGAAAGTAACTAATGGAGTGTGTATGAAGCTAGGAAGGAATGGGTAGCATAACAATGCTTTGAGATTCGTTCAAAATCTTGGCATAACAACACTACTATTCAAAATTTGAGGCCTATTATGAGCTCTAAATCCCTTCAATTTATAGAGGAATGGGAGAGAGAGAGGGGAGACAAGGCTCATTAATGGAGCCCCTAAGGTCATTAATGAGTTGTAAGAGCCATTAATGCCTTGGGAATTAATGAGGGATGGGCAAGATGGAATATCCATTAAGGGTCATTAATGAAATTCATTTAAGAGGCATGGGAGGGTGTAAGGATCAACTTGGCAAGTTGGTCCTTAGAGAAGTCATGCTTGAGAAAGTTGACTTTCTCAAGTGGGTTGAGTTGTTAATCATTCCTTAATGGAATGTGACAACATTAGGAGGGGTTTTAGGATTAGAATTAGAATTAGGATTAGATTAGCATGGGGGGAATAGGTTGAGATGGGTTAGAACCCAGGGTAGAAGTGGTTGAGATAGGTTAGGTTGGGGTTTAATGGAATGTAAATGAAATGAATTAAACTTATTTAATTCATTTAAAATATAGGAATTAATTATTTAAGCATTTTATTGCTTTTTAATAATTAAGGGGACTATAGCCATTTTAATTAAATTCTATAGGCTAGGGAAATGGGTTATTTTCAAGTGGACTATTTATTTAGGGTTTTATTTAATTCCTTTATAATTAAATACTATAACCATATTTGAATTTGTTTTGATTAAACTAGTTTGAATTGATTTGAATTGTATGGCTATAATAGTTAATATAATTCAGTGATAAAAATCACCTAGGACATTAAATTTGATTTTTAAAAATGAATTATGTCAAAGTAACATTGTCATGACATAATTGGGGGTATGATCACAGTTAGAGAAAATAGGGTCTATAGTCGGAACATACCAAATTGAGGTAGTTACATTTGCCCCTCTTTGAATTGATGTGTGAGCAGTGCATTGATTCAAAGAAAGTTTTTGATTTTGACTTCAGATAGATTGAGAAATCCATTCTTGGTTGTCGAACAAAATGTTGATGAGATCAATCTTGCACTTGATTGAACTAAACTGATAGAATTGACCTTGAACTTGGTTTTCATCCAAAGATCAATAAAAGATCTTAAAGATACCAATTCTGAACTTGGTTGTCGTCCAAAGATTGATAATACTGATCCTGAATTTGGTTGTCGTCCAAAAGCTAGTATGAAGCAGCCAGGAGCTTAATAAGTATCTTTTAAAATGAGGAAACACAAGATATCCAGCGTATGAGAACCAAAGCTTTCTATCTAACAGTTTCGACTTTAGTCAAGGAAACTGTTATGCCCCTAGTTTGTTTGATAACAAAGTCATTTTGATGCTATTTTGAGCAAAAAATTAATTGATGATAGTGTGATCATGCCCCCTCAGGAACAAAATTGAAGAATAAAATCCCTTAGTTGAAAGAACGTATCACTTGCAGGAAGCGGTTAGGGAAAGAAAGAATGAAGTAGAAGAAGTGGAAAAAGAGGGTGTGTTTAAAAGTAAACACAATAGTACCAAGTTAATTACGTGAAAATTTGAGTGATAAGATTGATAAAATGATGTTAGACCAAGATTTATGATAAAATGTGCAGTATTGACGAATTTGTGGAACAAATGAAGCAATTTTGTAGTTTTCAGAATTGTCAAAAAAATGGCCTTGTGCTATTGGAAACATCTTAGGCACCTTTGATTTGGTTCCCGATTGACTAAAAAGAGAACATAAATGTAGTTGTAGTTTCCTAGGAGGAGTTTCAGACCTCCTAAATGTTTCAAAAGACCAATATAAGCCTCAAAAATAACCATTTCACTATTCATTTTCACTTTCCTCCATAGTAATTCAGATAGCTCTGTAGAGAAGATGGTAGTCCCTATGAGTAAGCATCATTTTGAGATGAGCCATCAACATCAGCGCCCGACTGACTACCCACCTCTGGTAAGTGCTCGTAAAACTACCTTGTGAATTTTGCAAATTTCAATTTTATGCATTTTTGTAGCTTTTATAGCTAGTTAAATTTTGAGTCACATCTAGTATTCTGGATCGCAACCTGCAAAACCTGTGTCGCATCTGATATTTCTCAGATCGCGTCCAATTTTTTCAGATTCTTGCATCATATCCAAGATACTCTAGATCACATCCCATTGCATTGTTTTTGTCATGTTTTTAGCTAAAATTTGATTTTGGGTCGTACCTTGTCCATTGAAGCTTGTACCCTATTTTTAGGGTCACATCCCATATTTTTGGGATCACACCCTGTGGTCTCCATCTCATCCTGTATTTCCAGGATCATATTCAGTAAAGGAGATCACACCCTATCATTTTAGAATCACATCTAGTTATGAGACTTAGAAATTTAGTCTTTTGGACCTATTTGGGTGCCACAAACCTTGAATTACTTATCTGATTAGGAGTCTGCATTTTTGTTGTAGATAGAATACTAATGTATGGTTGTGTTTGTCAAAATAGACCTAGTTTGAGGTAGTCACAATTTGCGTCACCTACCCAGGTCATGTGCTTTCTCTATCTGGACTGCTTTTAGATGATGAGTAGACTACAGTGATTCTATGTGGATTATGCTCTTTGATAGGTTTACCCGAGATAAGGATAAACCGAGGGTTATTGACTACTCTTACTGAGAGATGGCACTCAGAGCACAACATCTTCCTTCTGCCGACCGGGGAGATTACAGTGACTCTAGAGGACATATGGTGGATACTTTAGGTTTCGATGATGGGTGCTAAGGTATGCTTTGAGTTGAGGACTGATGTGGCGATTGGTGTAGCATGTTGATACTTCCAGGATGACACGATTGATCAAAGATATCTCTCATGGGATTATATGGTCGATCATTATGATCATTTATCTGTATACTTAGCAGGTCTATAGGTGGCATCCTAATGCCAAATAGAGGTCAACATGGATTCATGGACAGCTGGGTAAACATGTTGGAGCAGATGGTCACCCATAGACAAAGATTTGCATGGGGTAGTTGTATTTTTTCCCATATGTATCATGAGCTTCATGAGATAGTATATCATTATACCCGTAGTATGACTGTGGGTATCCTTAATCTTCAGATCTGGGCCTGGGATCATATCCATGTTACACGGTCAATTATAGATAGGCAACAAGCACCAGAGTAGCCTTATGTATACATGTATGCAGGCCTCATTCAGTAGCCTCATCTGGGCAAGGTTGAATACTGGCGTCGACTTTTTGATGATATGACTGAGGTCATTTGGTGACCATATTTAGACTGCGAGGAGTGGACCTTAGATGCATGACATGTACCCTATTTATATTAGAGCCAATATCTCATAGGGAGGAACAGATATGTGATAGAGCAGTTCATTCACACCCGAGTGCTGAGACAGTATGGATGATAGCAGGGCAGGATACAGGATATCATTGTTTATGCATGGATCTAGGATGAGGCATCATTATGGGGTGCTCAGTTGAGGTATGAGACAACACATTAGGAGATTCATGATATGCTGGGAGTAGAATGGGATCTCAGCCTTGATGTGGTCGATGCAAGTGTTTCAGATGGATATGCCACAAAGATGCTCCAGTACCCATTTCCTCATTTTAATGTATTGGAGGAGGTTATCCCACGCATAGAGGAGCCATTAGATTACAATCCAGAGGATCGTCCTGCCAGAGGGAGGGGAGGATCATAGAGAGATAGGGATGTCGACAGACATGGAGGTCGAGATGGAGGCCGAGATGGTGGTAGAGATGGCAGGCGTCCTCCTCCTAACGATGGCGATGATGGAGATGATAAGGGTGGTAGTGGTGTGGTTGTCGACACAGGTGATGCAAGTGGTAGTGGATAGGGGAGATGCTATAGATTTAGATTTGTAGCTCCTCAGAGGGATCTTGGTCCGCTCCTTACTAGGGATCAATAGAGATAGAGGCCGCAGGGGTCACAAGATAGACCATAGGATAGGGGACAAGATAGGCCTCAGGGCCAGGATACAGGTAGGGATGGAGATCCTCTTTCTAGGTGTGATCAGGAGAGAGAGTAGCTGAGAGCACTAATTACAACTCTAGAGGTGAGAGCCACATCAGTAGAGTCTAGGCTTGCTATATCAGATGCCTTTCTCATAGATAGGGACAGGCAGATGGAGAGAGTTTGAGTAGAGAGAGATGTACAGGCCCACATAACCACGCATCAGGGATAGACAGATACATACTATTATGCTCTTTATCATGAGATAGTGCCAGAGGGGCAGAGAGCAGTGTCATTTTCCTGGTTGGCTCAGTAGTCATAGGGAACGATGCCTCCTTTACCTCCATTTGTACCTCCTCCTCCTCCTCCAGATCAGGGAGAGGGGGGAGCCAGAGCTGATGTATATTGTCATATTTTGTATATCTGAGTTCATATTGTATATCTTGATCCTTTTGAGATCCTCTTTTGTATATGACATTCATATATGTATATCTAATTCATTCTTTCTCACTGATACTCTGTATGCCAGATGTTGCTTGATTTGTACCATGTCCGGACATATATATGCAGCTTCTGATTCTGATAGGTTTTATGATTGTCTGTTTGCTTTGATAGAGTTATTTGCACATATGATGATATCTTATCCTCTTGATGAGTTAGATTTTTAGATGATGACATCATTGTATGATTTGATTACTGATATAAATATGTTTTAAATGATACTTATGTGAAGATGAAAAATGTATGTTTTTTTTTTATTTTTCCTTTATGCAAAATAGATGTATGGATGCACTTTAGGATGTAAAAGTAAAAATGCAATACGTGGATGCTTTGTTTTGGTATTTTCCTATTACTTCTTTTTATGAATGCAAAATGTATGTTATGAATGTGCAATGATAGATATATCAGTAATATGGATGTTTTGTGATTAACTTGATTTTTAGAAGAAGAAATTGAGTGAATTTGGAGCTCAAATTTCCTTTAATGCTTCTCCTTTCTTGTTTATATCCCATGCAATTATAAAAAATGTAATGATATGAAGATTCTTAGGACTTTGTCACTGGTATGCAAATGTATATCTTTTTATCATCATTGGGCATTCTTTCAGAATGGCTACCACCTGATAGTACAACCATCACTAATACCCACTGATATTATGAAAGTACGAATACTATGTTTTATTGAAATGTCAGAAATAGACTTAGGCATCAAGGCATAGAATCCAGGATAACAAAATAGTCACCTTCCTTTTAATATACCAGATTATGATTAAGGCAAGATATTGGACCCGCAATGACCTTAAAAATTCATATCCTTGGGTACATTATGCTTCGTATACCTTAGTGAGAATCTGGATTAGAAAATAGACAAGGAAATTGTATCAACCTCACCGTAGTTTACACATAATGAAGATTGAGATATATGTGGCTATCCACCCATAGTGGAAACTCTTACAATAAACATCTAAGTTAGGTGAAATTTCTAGGATAATTTGGAATAATCACCATACGCAGAAAATCAAGAAAACATTATGCCCCCTATCCTTGTGACTCTTTGTCTTTGCGCAGACGTCATTGAGTAACTAAGAAGACATAATAAATTATCAAATGTGAATCAATCAAATAAAATTTATAATTACTTAGATGCCCCTATTTGAAAACATCATCAGGACATGAAAGAATCATAATCAAATCAATATCAAACTGTGTGTTTAAGTAGTACTTGTCCATTCATATGTCAAACACAGTAGAGATTCATCAATCAGAAAATCAGACGATAAGCAATATGGTGTTTCCATGCCTATGCATTGATAGGATAATTTGTTCATGTTTGTGATCCATCCTAGAGAAACCTAGCAACCACAACCTACCATGTCAAAAAAGATGCCCCTAGTGCAGAATGACTTATTCCTAAGACGTAAATGTAGACAAATCCCAAGCGAGGATAAGATAGCCATTTAGGAAATGAAGTCAGCGTTTGAGCACAGGTATAATTATGAAATGTTAGTATCAATAGTGCTTTGATAGATAGAGCATAGAACACAAGTGACGCCTAATTTCCAGGTTTTCACCACTTGGCAAGATTTTTTTCTTTTCTTTTTGCTACCAAGATGCCTGTTTTACTGGGTGCTCATCAAGGCACTTTTCTCTTTTCCAATTTTTTTTCTATTTTTGCTAATTTTTGAATGTTTTTGTAGTATCAAGGCACCTATTTGCCAGGTTTTCACCAAAGATACCCCTTTTTTAGGACCTTTTTCCACTATTTTTGGATTTCTTCAAGATCAATTTTCTAAATGTTTTTGGTATTTTGTGAGAACTTTTTTCTATATAGGCTCTGCTAGCCGAACATTAAACGTAGAACTGCTTCAAATGTAGAGTGTTGATAAGATCTAGAAGAATGTATCCCTCAGGCGTAGTTAGTTGATAAGCTCCAGTCCCAAAAGTGGCAGTGATAACGTAAGGTCCCAGCCAGTTAGGTTCAAACTTTCCTTTTTGTTCTCTGTTAGGCTGGTTCTTAGGATTCTCTTTGAGAATGAGATCTCCCATTTAAAATTTGCGTGGTTTGACCTTCTTTTTGTAGCCTTTGGACATAATTTCTTGGTACACCTTCAGATGGTCAAATGCATGTTGTCTATGCTCATCTAGTAGGTCTAGAGAATTCACCCTATCTATGCGGTACTGCTCATCAGTAATAAGACCTTGTAAAGATATCCACAAAGATGGGATTTCAACCTCAATAGGTAGTATTGCTTCAACGACATAGACTAGAGCAAATGGCATGGCTCCAGTTGGTGTTCTTATGCTTGTTCTATAGGCCCATAATGCTAGATTTAGTTGTAGGTGCAAGTCTCTGCTAGACTTACTCACAATTCTGTGTAGGATCTTGAGAATATTCTTGTTAGATGCCTTAGCCTATCCATTACCTTGAGGATAATAGATTGAGGAGCAATGTTGAGTGATATGAAACTATTCACAAAGGTCATCAATGTCTTGATTTTTAAATTGGCCCCCATTGTCTGTTACAATTGAAGAGGGTATCCCATATCTACAAATAATTTAGTTCAGAATAAAAATAGCCACCTATTTTCCAATGGCTTTGATTAGAAGCATGGCCTCGACCCACTTTTTGAAATACTCAGTTGCTGTAATGATGAACTTGTGTCCATTTGAGGAGTTGGGATATATTTGTCCAACCAAGTCAAAGGCCCATTGCTGAAATGGCCAATGTGTTATAAAAGGTATAAGTTCTCTGGCAGGAGCATGGATAAGATTTCCATGTGTCTGGCATTTATGATAGGTTTTTTAAAATTGAATAGTATCTCTCTCCATGGTAGGGCAGTAATAGCCTACCCTAAGTAGTTTCTTTGCTAATGAAAAGTCATTCGTGTGCGATCCACATACACCTTCATGGACTTATTTTAATGCTAGATCAGACTCTTTGAGTTCTAAACACTGAAGAAGTATATCATCAAGACCTCATCGATATAGGTTGTTAGTGATGAATACATAACGCGATGTTGTCCTAATCAGGGATCTTTTCTCATTTTTGGATAGATTACTAGGGACTGTTTGGTAAAAAAGGTAAGCATTGATAGTAGCATACCGAGATTTGTCTGGGGCATTAAAAGCACATATTACCTGGTATTCATGGGTATCAAAGGTAGGATAGGATAGTTCTTCCACCAAGAAGTCATAGCTAAATTGATGTTCTTCCAGTTGTAACATGGATGCGAAGGTAGCCATAACATCTCCAGCTTTGTTCTCTAATCTTGGTATCTACTGGAATGTGATGAATACAAAGTATTTCTTTAGGTCATCAACTAGTTGCTTGTAGGGCATCAACTTCTCATCTTTTTTTTGATACTCCCCATTGACCTGATTGATAATTAGTTGGGAGTAACTATATATGAATAATTCTATAATCTTCCATTCCATAGCTGGCTTAAGACTGTTTACCAATGCTTCATATTATGAAATATTATTGGTGCATGGAAATATTAATTTGTAAGATTTAGGGATCTTGTAGCCTTGAGGAGTTATGAATAGAACTCCTGCTCCAGAGCCTTGTTGAGTGAATGAACTATCAAAGTACATCTTCCATGGATATTTAATTAGGTGCATGATCGTTTCATCAGGGAATTCAATCGTCAAAGGTTCATCATCCTAGAGTGGTGAATCAGCCAATTGATTTGCAAGGACCTATCCTTTGATAGCTCTCCATTCTACATATTCAATGTCAAACTCACTTAGAATCAGGACCCATTTTGCCAAACATCTTGTTAATGTTGTTCTTCTCAAAAGGTACTTTAGAGGATCAATTTTAACAATGAGCTTTACTATATGAGAGAGCACATAGTGCCTCAATTCCTGTGATGTGAAGATGACTGCTAAGCATGCTTTTTCAATAATGCTATAGTTGAGCTCATAGGTGACTAGCCTCCTACTAATATAGTAGATGGCTCTTTCTTTCTTTGTTTCATCTTCTTGAGCTAGCAATACTCCTACGGATGTAGCTGTAGCTAAAATTTATAGGAGTAGGGGCTTTCCATGAATAGGTGCCATAAGAATAGGAGGAGTAGCCAAGTATCCTTTCAATTCTCTGAAGTTTGCTTCATAGTGTTCATCCCATTTGAAGGTAACCCCTTTATGTAGTAATTTAGTAAAGGGTTGGGCCCTATCTACAAGTTGTGAAATGAATCTCTTGATTGACTGGAGTCTCCCTTGTAGTGTCCTCATTTGACTGATGTTGTGCAAAGGAGCCATCTCTAGCATAGCCTTTACTTTAGCGGGGTCTACCTCAATTCCTTTCACTGAAACAATGAATCTTAGGAGCTTCCCTGATTGGATCCCAAAGGTGCATTTCTTAGGTTTGAGCCTGATTTGGAACTATTCCATTCGATCTAATATCTTTCTTAAGTCAACAATGTGAGTACCTCTTTCTTTGGATTTAGCCAATGTGTCGTCTACATAGTCCTCCATGTTCTTGTGCATCATGTCATGGAATATAGTTGTCATGGCTCTTTGGTATGTCGCACCAACATTCTTTAATCCAAATGGCATGACGTTCCAGCAAAAGGTGCCCCATGCACATGTAAATATAGTTTTCTCTTGATCCTCAAGGGTGATTTTGATTTGGTTATAGCCCAAGAATCCATCCATTAAAGAATACATCTGGTAGCCTGTTGTGAGGTCTATGATCATGTCAATGTTAGGTAGAAGAAAGTCATTTTTCAGACATGCTTTGTTCAAGTCTCTGAAGTCAGTACAGATCTTGATAGATTTATCAGCTTTAGATATGGGGACCACATTGGATATCCATCCTACATAGGCAATGACTTGGATAAATCTAGCCTTTAACAACTTCTCTAGTTCTGCTTTTACCAATAATGCAACATGAGGATGCATCTTTATAAGTTTTTTTTTTACGGGCTTGATCCTGGGAGCTATAGATAAGTGATGCATGATCAGATTAGGATCTAGCACTGGCATATCAGTATAAGACCATGCAAAGTTGACCTTCTTCTCCCTCAAGAACTCTATGAACTATGTCTTCTCCTCTTCTAATAAAGATTGTGCAAGGTGGACTATTTGAGGATCTTCAATGGTGCCCAAATTTACTGGCTGTGTTGGTTCAATCAGTACTGAAGACCTTTCCTGAAAGTGTTCAGGGAGGATATCAAGAGTCTCATGCTTTGGTGCTCCTAAGAGGTTTTCACCATTGGATACATCTTTTTTCTTTACTATTTTGGGATCTGATACTACCATAGACTGGTTTTCACCATCAGTCCTCTTTTTCTTTTTAATTTTTAGTTTTTGACTGAGAAACCTGATATCCTCCTGTGACATGTTCACGCTCCTTGTATTGGTGGAAGAAGGGTAAGGTTCACAAGCATTGATATAACAAGCTAGGGTGTGGTCATTAGAAAAGTTGAGGATAGGAGTAGGATCTATTTTAGTCCAATCAATTAGGTCTGGAAGTACCAATGATAGGGAGTCAGTCTCTGGGAAGGACAATATTGTGTTAGCATCAAGACCATTAACCGAAATGACACAGTCTATTAAGTTAATTTCTTCAATGTTTAGATCAATAAGAGTGAGATTGTCATTAAAAGGGTCATCGTTAGTTATATGCAGACCAAAATCTAGTGACTCGTCAGTAGAAATCTCATCATCATCTCTCCATAAAAGGAGGCTTCATTCTTGGAGCCTATGAAATTCTTCTAGACTTATGTATTCACTAGTTTCTTCATTAATAATCGGGGGAAGGAACTCTTATTCTGCTTCAGGATTATCAGTGTCATTGGGAGTAGTGTTAGATTGTTTATGCGGAGCTGAGGGTGCCACAAATATGTGAATTGTATCTATTCCAATATCTTTAGTGGCAACTAATAGCTCTTCCCATTCATAATCATGAGAGTCAGTTACCTCATCATCAGATCTGTTTAAGTATTCAACAATGGTTATTTGATGTACCCAGTTAGCTACCTGTGGATCAAAGTGGGGTAGATCAAGGACATGTGAAACTGTGACCAATTTCCCTCAGTTAGGATGTAAATCCTGTTGTCGGGGTGTCTCTTGAGTAATTTTTTCTATTAATGATATATTTGGACGAGCTATTATGGTGTCTCCTACCTCTTGAATGGGAGGTTGTGCTAATAATGGGGTTTGGAGATCTTGTGGTACCCCAAAGCTAGGTACATATCATTCTCCTTGATAGTTGCGATCCTCTGTGCCAACATGTAATAATATTTTGTAGGACCACTGGTCTAGTTCATCTGTTTCATCACTCCCTTTATCTAAGTTTGGACTGTCTTTTGAAGTGGGTTTATCAGTTTTAGTATTAAAACCCAGTCCTATTTTGTCTCTAGTATTCCAGAACTCCATGGGTATAGGCTCAATAAGCCCTCATCCTATGTCGTTTAGAGGTCCTTTTCCTTTGTATCCCATTTTTTTGAGGAAATCATATCCCTTGCCATACTATTCTGGGGATATGTTTACATGTTTGACCTTAGTTTCTACCGGTTCTCCTTTGTAAAGCTAGTCTGAGACTGCCTTTTCTTTTGTATTATCTGAAGAAGATGTGGATGCCTTTACCATGCCAGTTGCTTTGTGTACTTCTGGCACTTTGGATGCTATAGGTGTCAATGTCAAGGAAGGTTTTCCATAGGATCTAGGTGACACCGGAAGTTCTGTCAGTGAGGGAGTCAGGTCCAACTTGTACTCTCCCATACCTATTTCTTCAAGTTTTAAAGTTTTTCCAAAACTCTTCCTAACCATGTCCTTGATAGTTTTAGGAGCAATTGCATCCATAGCCTCCATGTTATGTGGGATCATGTTACCAGCTTTGATATTATTACAAGTGTACTTAGCATCTGCAAGAATCATCACTTCCACCCCATTATGTGGGAAATTTATGCTTTGGTGGTAAGTAGATGGTACAACTTGCATCTTGTGAATCCATGGTCTCCCTAACAGGATATTGTAGGCTAAGGGTAGATCTAGTACCTGACATGTGACATTCCTCTCAATTGGTCTGACTCTAATAGGTAGAACAATAAGACCTCTGGAGGATCTTTCTTCCTCGTCATAAGATTTGATAGTTATTTGTCTTCTAGAGTCAATTGTGTATTTTGAGAGACCTAGTCTCTTGATTAGATCAAGCATATAGATATTCAATCCCATGCCTCCATCTATCAATACACGTCTAACATGAGATTTATGATTAAGGACTTCGATATGGAGGGGTTGATTATGTGGATGTGTCAAAAACTTATCATCCTCTTTAGAAAAGGAGAGGTAATGTGGCATGAAAATGTGATTGACCATCATTTGGGATTTGTCTATATCAATATCCTTTGGGATGTTAGCAGCATGTAGAGCCTATTCTAGGATTTCCCTATGTACTATGGATATTTTGAGCAACTCAAAAATATAAATTTTGGCAGAGGTTCGTTGCAATTGGTCTACCAAGTCGTACTTTGCTCTAGGAATAGTAACCATGTGTTTTGCTGCTGGTTTAGGGATAGTTACAATAGGAACCTTGGATGTCGGTGTCAGTTTTGGAGGTCCTTTGATTGTGACCTGTGCTTGGCTCTGTGCTATGACATTTGAGTGGAATGAGACACCTTTGATTGTGACCACATTGACTGACCCAGTCTTAATGTCAAGCATATTGATCACATTGTCATTGTTGGAATAGGTGTAGTTAACTTCATTACCCTTCCCTTTAGATGTTTCTTCTTTGTCATAATTAGGAAAGGGTTTGTTGAATGTTGTATGATCCTCATTATTAGTGTGTCCATCTACTTTGATCTTACCTCCTTCAATGAGGTCTTGGATGACATGCTTAAGTTTAAGGCAATTATTAGTCTTGTGGCCCTTGTTTTTATGGAAGACACAATAGGAATTATCATCCCACCACCTGGGTTTGACCATTAGTTCCCATGGTTTAGAATCAGGGATTGTGAGAACTTTGTTATCCAATAGTGTTTTTAGAACGGTCTCAAGAGGTTCTCCCAAAGGAGTGAAAGTTATTTGAGGTTTTGAAGTCAATGTCCGACCCTTTCTATTATCATTATTTTTCTTGGGTATGGGGGTCATGACTTTAGCATCCTTGCTTTCTTGCATACTATTAGTCAGATTGAACACCTCAGGTTTAGGATTAATGTTAGAGGCGTCAACTACTCCATCATTAACAACATTCTTGTTTTTCTTCCACCATTTAGGATTGGAGTTGGAGTTGTTGGTTTTGTTTTTGTTTTGAAGGGTGATCTCTCCCCTTTTGACCATGACTTCCTCAATATGGAGGGAATTTTTAATCATTCTTTTGAATCTTGGAGAGTCTTGCATTTGTAATACATAGTTCAATTCAGGCACTAGATTATTAATGAAGATCTCCATCTTCTCTGTTTCAGGAATGACCCTTGAATATCGTGTAAAAATCTTCCTCCACCTTTGTAGGAAGTGTGTAAATGATTCACCAGTTCATTGTTTGGTATTACATAGGTCCATCATAGTCACATCATGTTGAATGTTTTAGGAGTAATGTTGGATTAATTGTTGGATTAACTCCTCGAATTGTTTGACCTTAGGGTTCAATTTTGAGAACCACTCCATGCCATTTCCTCCTAGACTTCCTGGAAATAGTTGCATGAGATATGTAGGTTTGTGCATGTATTCTATGCTTAGAGCATATAATTCCCTCATATGGTTGTGTGGGTTAGTTTCTCCTGTGTACTTTTCATACTTTGCTCTTGCCATGTTGGGAGGAAACAGGATCATAGTGATACTCTTATCAAAAGGAAATGGACAAATGGCGTCCAAAGAGTATTGTGTTTTGGGTTTCTCTTTCTCCTGTTTGAGGTTTGTGAGTTATGTTTGCATCAAAGTGAGTTGCTTGGCGAGAATGGATATAGGAGTTGGTACCTCCTTTTCTTTGAGCTTTTCCACATCATAATCCTTAGGTAATTTGACACCCATGGATGCTAGATGGAGGAAGTATTTCTCCTTATCCTCGTCAATCATTTTCTCCATTATTTTATGGAATATTTTGCTCTATTTGAGTTTCTCATATTCTTCTTTAGTGATTTCATTCTCACTGCCAGACTCAAATAATGGATGGTCGAACTTGGGTTCTTCTTCCTCATCCGCATCTTCGACCCTTTTTCCATGGTTATATTCCTCAAAATCCTCACTCCATTTGCAAGTGTCACTATCCATTTGTGGTGAGTCTAGATCGAGTAAGGAACTATGAGATGTTTCCCCTTGAAAGTTTGGTGTTTTAGGAGGCACTTTGAATCCTTTAGACGTGTACTTGTTGCGTCTTGTGTTAACCATGAAGTTTTTTCTCAACTTTGTCAATGTTTCTCAATAGTGCAAGTGAGAGTTTCAGACCGTTTAAGTGGGCGTGTCTAGGTAAAATTAAATGTTTGTTGTTGGTGGACGTAAATGATTCCAGCATCAGAGGGTTAGAATGCCCTGATAGTGAGCTAGGAACCAAGTTTTTGGTAGAAAGCGGGTAGACCACACGCATTGAATCGATTGTGAAAGATTGACTAAGCATGTAGGGTAGACGTTCAAAAGAGTTTTGAAACTTCAATAGAGAGACTATAAAAGACAACAGGAACACACTAAAGAGCCAAAAGGGTATCCTAATCAACTGAGACTTTCTAAGAAATACTTCTACAAGTACCCTTTGTCCTAGATGTGAGCTCCCAGATGCGAGCCTCTGATGACTCCAGATGCGAGCCTAAACCCTAGATGTGACTGTGTGCTAACCAAATGCGAGGCAGTATACGAGATGTGATCCTAAACACCAGATGCGATACAAGGTATACAGGATGCAATTTTATGATGCCTTTGTCAGATTTTACCAGTTTTGAAATTTGTGTTTTTGGGAGTTTGTGCAGTTTGTCTGATCTGTGATCGTGTTTGGAGACTTGCTAGTGAGTGAAAAAAACATGTATCTCAAGGTTTGAATATTGTTTCTTGTTTTGAAGGAGTTTATCTTTTTAGTGAATTTTTAGACATGTCAACCAGGTTTGCATTTTTAGGAGGGTAAAACAAACACTCATCTTTTTTCCTATTCTCTAGGTGGAGGATGAAAATATTTTCTTGTTGACTCAGGTACACACTCAAATGCTAATTAGAATACAACCATCACCAAGCACGCAATGTCTCCAATCATGATGTTGTATTAGCCAACTCCAAACGCAAGTGAGGGCACAGTATGAAGAGTGTCTTGGGGCAATTAATTTTTTCCTTGCACAAATATTATCACCCTTTCACGGGTGAATCAAGAATTCTTTCAGTTGAAGTTGTTGTAGATTATTGGGCAATCCGTTCGAAATCGTCCCCCATAGAATTGCACAAGGTAAAATTTAGGCGTATAGCCCTATGAGTACCTAAATATATGTAGTCTCACAAGAAATATTCAAGCGGCTCCACTCTACATATACCCAAGCATGTTCAAGGAATGATGTCAAAATCCTATGAACAAAACCAGCTTCGTCTTTCGAGGCTTTATCCTATGAGGAAGCAACTATTTATAGTGAGTTGGAAGGGTTGGCGTAAAACTTGTCCTCACTTGGGTCATTCCTGAAATATTTTTTTCCTCAAGCGGTAGGCCCTCTACTATTTAAATATGTGTACCAAGGATTGGCAAGCTTTGGATGTCTGAATTTCTGATTCTTTCAAAGAAGAAGAGCATACTCTCCTAATCTAAGTTGTTTTCTCCTAAAATAGAGTCAAGCAAAGTGGTTCTTTCCCTCAAGCAATGTTGTGCCTGATTTAGATGTTCATATTTTAATGAAAACACTATGATTAAAGTAGATTTTCCTTGTTCATTTAGCCACAATATTTAGTGAGTTCTCTTGTTCAATTTCTATGTCCCAAAAATGAGTTATACAGTTAAACTTGTTCTTTGATCCATAAGATTTAGTAATTTGTGTTGTTCATTTACTAATCCAAAAGAATTATACGATGTGATTGCTTGTTCAGTTAACTCCAAATTCTGTTCAATCCATAAACTGATGTGTGAGTTTTTTATTTTCCTTAAAAGGAAAAGAGCATAGTCCTCTAGTCAGTTTAGTGATAAATTAGAAAATGTTCCTTAGTTTTCAAAGAAATTAAATAGAGGCCAAGATGGGGGTTGGGCAACCTGAAAAAAATTGAGTTAGTTTGTTAGGTAGCAACTCCCATGAAAAACCATCAATGTCAACCTGCAAAGAATCGTTAAGCTATTCAAAAAGACCAAAGAAGTCAAACACACAAACGTTAGTGGTTAGGCAATGTAGTTCACTAAAATTTTCTCCAAATGTGATCTAGAAAGATAGAAAATGACACAAAAATGGATGTGACTTTACTTACCAAATGCCATAGCATGCTCCCCAAATGTGACCCTAAATGAAAAATGATCCGAGAAATCCCAGATGTGAGCCTCGTTTACTGCGGTGCGAGGGTGTATCGCGGATGTGATCCTGAATGACCAAAAATGACCTTGTAACAGATTCATGGGCACGCAAATTAGTGAAAAATTGATTTAAAATGAGGCCAAGTTGGAAATCGGGCCCCACGGTGGGCACCAGAAATGTGTATTTGTGCACTTGTTACCTGCAACACAACACTTCAATAAGTCATTCTGTTAGTGAGAAACAAGGGTTAATGATAATATAAAACTCTAACATCGACCTATTTCTTTCTAACTAGGATGAGTGTAGCAAATAACATAACAACCCTCAGATTATGCCAATACCAGTGATATATGTATGCACCTTAAAATGGTCACCTAGACTTTGCGCCCCATTTCTCAATTTATCAAATCATGATTCTCTTCAAAATGCATACCATAATGAGCAACGTGATAATCCTTGTAATACCTCTTTTGTGAAGAATGACATGCCTATTTATGATGACTATGATGCTTATTCTGATGACGCCTATTATGAT
>MU224659.1:2378566-2391915 GCA_018584345.1 Thuja plicata
AATCTCTTTTAATTAAATAATAAAATCACTTTATCCTAAGCCTTTATTTAATTAAAAGGAATTTCCTCCCCTTTTATTTAAATAAAAAATTCTCACTTTTCTTCTTATCCTATGTTGCACAAATAAAACATTATTCTTATTTTATAAAAAGGAAAGAAAGCACAAAAGTCAGCTCCTATTTTCCTATTGGAGGATATTTGTGCACAAGGATCAAGCTTCTTTTTTCCTCCACCCTTGATAATACTTTTGCCTCTTAATCTCAATGGTCCATTTTATCTCACTTCTTATAAAATAAGAGCTCTCTCCTTCATTTTCATATCTTAGGTTTTCATAGTATTGTTATGCTGCAAGTTTTCTAGGTCATTTGGAGCTCTTTGAAGACACTCTTGCATCCAAGCTTTGAAGATCTTTGTTGCATTTCACATAGCTTTCATATTTGTTTTCATAGTTGCATTATCATAGCATTCATAGCTTCATTTCATAGCTTAGTTTCCTTTTATGCAATAGAGTAATCTCACATAGTCTAAATAGGAAGGCTTGGTAACACTTTTTATTTCCTTTCATAGATTAGTTGCATTGTACTTTATTTTTCATAGTTTAGTTTGCATTATCATTTAGATTTGCATTGCATTGCATACATTTGATTCATTGGAGATATTGGTATTTTTGCCCTTGTCTTCATTGTGAATCTCTCGTTGTGTGGTTTATTGGCAAGGTCATAAGTTTATAGATCTAGCTGAGAGCAATTTTACAAATCTTGCAACTCCATGCATAGAGAGCTATGGATCGATTTGTGAGGGCTCATTCTTGAATTTCCTTGCATGTAAGGATTCATAGAAGTGCACTATTTTGTGTGTACAATATAAACAATCTAGCATGAAAGATTTAAGTTTAAAACAAACTATTTAATGATTTAAGCATGCATATTAGTCTAAAATGGGCATTATAACCATATAATAAAGTAACTAATGGAGTGTGTATGAAGCTAGGAAGGAATGGGTAGCATAACAATTCTTTGAGATTCCTTCAAAATCTTGGCATAACAACACTACTATTCAAAATTTGAGGCCTATTATGAGCTCTAAATCCCTTCAATTTATAGAGGAATGTGAGAGAGAGAGAGGGGAGACAAGGCTCATTAATGGAGCCCCTAAGGTAATTAATGAGGTGTAAGAGCCATTAATGCCTTGGGCATTAATGAGGGATGGGCAAGAGGAAATATCCATTAAGGGTCATTAATAAAATTTATTTAAGAGGCATTGGAAGGTGTAAGGCTCAACTTGGCAAGTTGGTCCTTAGAAAAGTCATGCTTGAGAAAGTTGACTTTCTCAAGTGGGTTCAGTTGTTAATCATTCCTTAATGGAATGTGACAACATTAGGAGGGGTTTTAGGATTAGAATTAGAATGAGGATTATATTAGCATGGGGGGAATAGGTTGAGATGGGTTAGAACCCAAGGTAGAAGTGGTTGAGATAGGTTAGGTTGGGGTTTAAGGAAATATAAATGAAATGAATTAAACTTATTTAATTCATTTAAAATATAGGAATTAATTATTTAAGTATTTTATTGCTTTTTAATAATTAAGGGGACTATAGCCATTTTAATTAAATTAAATAGGCTAGGGAAATGGGTTATTTGCAAGTGGACTATTGATTTAGGGGTTTATTTAATTTCTTTATAATTAAATACTATAGCCATGTTTGAATTTGTTTTGATTAAATTAGTTTGAATTGATTTGAATTGTATGGCTATAATAGTTAATATAATTCAGTGATAAAAATCACCTAGGACATTAAATTTGATTTTTAAAAATGAATTATGTCAAAGTAACATTGTCATGACATAATTGGGGGTATGATCACACTTAGAGAACATAGGGTCTATAGTCGAAATAGACCAAATTATGGTGGTTACAACTACAATCAATTGGGACACCATGTAGAAAGATGCCATGAGAGGAGAAATAATAACAATCTGTAGACACCCTAAAATAGATAGGCTTGCGACTTTACATTAAAAACACTAATTTTCATCTATTAATTAATGATTTTTTTGATCATTAATTAATCACCTATTTTCCTCTAAATTCGTTCCCCAAATCATCTAATCTAATTTCCAAAATTAATTAAATAATTAATGTTATTTAATTAATTAACCTTAATTGATTAATTACCATTAATTAATCACTTAAATTCAATTTTCTATAGTTTAAATTCAAATATTTAAACTTACTAATTAAATTCTTTCAATTAAATTATTTTCAATTAAATTAATTTAATTGAAATCAAATAAAGAAATTCTAAATAAAAAAGAATTCAATTATCTCACATGTTGAAAACATTAATTAAATAAATGAATTAAATATTCATTTACCTTTGAAGAGATAACTCCAATTAGATCGCATGGGTTACTCCACCCATCTCTCCAGTCCACATGGGTAACTTCACCCACCTCTTCAGTTCAAAAAGGTAACTCACAATTAGCTCTTTAGTCAACCAAACTCAATCTCCTCTTTACCAATTGGAGAGGTGGAGTTTACTAATGGCTTCTCCAATTCCTTTTAATTATCTAAACCATTCATCTCCCTATCTCTGGGATTGATCTCAACCGTTCATTTCATCCTCAATTCCTATATAATAAACCCTTCATAACCATTTGAAGGATCCAGGATTTCAAGATTTTGTGTGCCATTACTATGTTAGTTTGGGTCTAGCATTCAAGCCATCTTGGGATCGCACACACATTTCAAGTATCAAATTCTCAACGCTTCTCAAGTCATAGACACTGCCACACCAATACTGAGCATCAAAAACAACATTTTGGAAGGAGTAAAGAGAGACAATAGAAGCTTCAAGCACTTTGGGGTTTGCATTCATTTGTTTTCCTTTCATTGCTTGTACATTTTATTGGTTACATTTCAAGTTATTGATTTTAGTAGTTCTTGTGTACTTGATTTCTATCATTGTAAAATGTTTACTACTAACCCATGCCTTTCGAAAGCTTGGGAACCACGAATCACGAAAAGGAGGCGTATATTTTGGTGTACCTGAGATGAAACAAACAGCCTGAATATCTCTTGTAGAGGACAAACAAAATTGGTCGGCCACGGTCGTACGGTTGCAGACCTAAAAATTTGGATTTTTTTTATATCTGTGTTATTTCACAATTGTTGGTATTTTGTCGCACTTGACAAAATTATGCCACAATCAACTGGTTTAATACCCCAATTGATTGTAGGTTTCCGCATTTCTTTTCTGCCGCCTTCTAGGTATCTGTCTTTTCTACATTTTACCACAATTGACCAATTGGTACCACAATCAGAAGAATTGTACCGCAATTGACTGATCTAGACTGCGATTGACCGATCCAAATTGCAATTGATTGTGCATTACCGCAACTAAAAGTGTTTTGTCGCAATTGTTACTTTTAGGCCACAATCACCTGTTATTTAGCGCAATTGTCTGTGCATCGCCACAATCGCTTGCAAAATTTCTCATCAGGGCCAAATTCTTTATCTTGCTATCTGAAAATATGATATTTTCTTTATTTTTCTATAGGATGATGAGTTCCCACAAACATGAAGGGTAAGTTGTTGGTGAGTATCATTCATCGTTTCAAAGTTACACATACTCTCACTTTGCAAAAATCCTTTTGATACTAACTTGTTTAAACATAGCAAATTTAAAGGAATTCACTTGTTGATTTGGGTTTAAAAAGAATAGTGTTTGTCAAACATCTCACATCTCACATTTAAGATTTGGGCTTAAAATTGACGTGGGGACTAAAATTGAACAACAAAAAAAATCTCTCAATTTGGTGCATTAAAATTGAACAAAAAATCAACACCTACTTTTGGGCTTAAAATTTTAACACTTGTGCTTGTATGGTGGTGTAGCTTAGTTCACATTTCAAAGTTTAGGAACTTAATCGATTTACCTTATGTCTTGAGTTTTGGGTGCACTTGCACAATCTGTTAAATTAAACACCTTTATACTTTTTTAGAAAGGCCTGTCCGGGGAATGCGCTTCTTCCTCAGAGAACAACCTTAAACTGGCAATCCTTCTGATCGATATATAAAAAAGGCACGAACCAAAGTTCCATCTTATCTAGCCAAGCTCGGGCGAAGTGTGTTGGTGATTGTCTGGATCGGGTGAATATCCCTAAGGAGCCAGCATGATCAACTAGGCTCTTAAGTGAGTCACACATGTACAAATCGATTGGAGAGATGCCACAGACCCTTACTACAACCTTGTTAATTAGAGACCAACCCTATTTACCTCCAAACAAGTACCTTATTATAGTGCAAGGGGTTGCAAAATTCCCCCCCAATATTTCCAACATATGTGTCCCACAGTATTTGTGTAGTGAAAGAGATCTTCACTCCACGACAACAATACCTAGAAATAGAAAAAACATGTGCATCTACATCATGGACCTTCGTGTCCTAGTAGTGTGACAATTGTTGTGTGAGCTAATGAAAATTCAAGAATTGGGCCTATAACATTGTATTCTGAAGCCATTGACCTAGATTAATTTGACTGTTCATTGTTGAGACCTCATGACAAACTTGCAACTTGAAAAAGTTGTAGAACATACACATTGTCAGTCTTCATTCTTCAAAACACAGTGTCTATTTCTCTTGTCCTTTGATCAGTTTCTAAAAATGCAAAACAAACATCCAATTGTCAAAATGAGTCAAACATGTTAAAGTCTAGGGTTGTCAACATCAATTGTCTTGCAAATCAGAAGCCTTATTCCAGAATATCAAAATTGTCAGACAGTGATACTTTTCCTCTAGTATTTTTGAGACTGTTCTCATTTTACCACAATTGCCTGTGTTTTGCCACAATTGAAAGAAGTATTCCAAAGTTAACTTGTGTATTTCTGCAATTGACCTTTTTATTACCACAATTGGTGATAAAGTACTGCAATTGACCTTTCACTTTACTGTAATCAGTGAAGTTGTGCCACAGTTGACCAGAGATAATTTATTTTTGTTTTGACCTAAAAACCTTGAAAGAAATCTTCATTTTGGTGTTCAAAAGTAGTGTCTATCCTAGAAAAATGTGAAGAACATTGTGTGAATCTCTAAACATTAAAGATAATCCCTTCTCTGAAAAGCACCAGTATTTTCTAAAACATTGTTAGTTCTAAAGCTCAGACTCGAAATACCTTGATCTCATCGTATCAAACATCATGATCATCTTTATCAAAGTGACTTTGTCCTAGGAAAAGGTTGACAAATCTTATCTTTTTACATCATCACCACTTTGAGATCAAGATATATCAAAATTTGTCCTTAGAATTACTCTTGTCCAAAACATAACTCGGGCTTCCTTAGAAAGGTTATCCTTTTTTGTTTTCTTTATATCACTTGTTTTAGTTATAAAATCTGGACCACACTATGTCTCAAACACCTCATAAAGGGCCTTACACAAGGTTGAAGGCTAGAACACAACCTAATGAGTCATATGTTAATAGATTCCCTGCTTGGGAAACAAAATAAGAGAATGATCATTTCATAAATACCAATTTTGCTCTATTCATTGAACGACCCCCTGGGTCAGCTTTTTTCCAAAATGTCACAGAAGCAGAGATTGAATATGTTGAGCAAGATGCTTATTCCAAACAAGTAGTTGATGCTATTGTAGAGAGGAATCCCAAACGTTACTTAGCCATGCTAATAAAGAAGGGAGTCAAACTCCCCACTGAATTTAGTGTGTCAACCATATGGCCCAGAAACCCTCCCGCAGGTCAAAACACTACTCAATCATCTCATATACTACCTATTGTGTCCCAAATCTTCCCACCATTGGTAACACCCACATTGACACAAATGATACCCAATCAAACCAATTGCATGAACCAGGCCAACACATCTTCCACTCAAAGCATGACAGGCTCGCAACTGAGTGTACCTATGGTCACTAGTATGCTCCCACCTTCGATCACATGGCCAGGGAAATCAAGCTCTCATGCTATCTCTTCCATCCCATCAAATACCAACTATTGTGAAACTATACCAATGTTTTAGTCAATTCCTACTAGTCTTGGGGTCAACACCTCATGCTCACATGGATCCATCTTTGTAGGTATGACTTATAGTCAATGCCCACCCAAGCATACACCATTTCCCATTCTGATATTAATCCAACCTCCGCAACAACAACCCCAGCTTCAGTTTCAACAATTCCAACCCCAACAACAACAACCCCAGCTTCAGTTGCCATCAATCCAACCTCTGCAACAACAACCCTAGCTTCAGTTCCCACAATTTCAACCCCAACAGTAACAACCCCAGCTTCAGTTGCCTCAAATCCAACCCCAGCAACAGCAACCCCAACTTCAGTTGCCTCAAATCCAACCCTAGAAATAGCAATCATAGCTTCAATTTCCTCCAATCCAACCCCAACAACAGTAACCCTAGCTTCAGTTGCCTCAATTCCAACCTCATCAAAAACAACCCCAGATTCAACCCCAACCTCAGTAGCAGCAATATCAACCCTAACAGTATTAACCCCAGTTTCAACCACAACAACATTCCCAATCCCAACAAAAAATGCAACAAAACCCACCATGGGCTACTCATGTGCCCCCATTTCAAAATCACTCGGTGGGAAGTATATATCAAGTCCCCATGATGAAATCATATGTTCCTACTCAAGGGACACAGAGGGGCAGCCTCATACCCACTATAGCACAGTGGAACGTCATCACACATCAACCTCAATATCAAACAAACATGTTAATGCAACAAATGAAAACCCTTCAAACCCAAATGAAGGATATGCAAAATCAGGGGCAAACTAAATCCTACATCGTAGAGGATTTATACCCATACCCCTTTGATCATTCTCTCCACATGTCTCCATTCCCAAATCACTTCTTAGTATTGAAATTTGACAAATATAGGGGCAATACCAACCCTATTGAATATATTCGAGAGTTTTTTGCTAGTTACATTGAATTCACCCATGATGAAACATATTTAATGTGATTGTTTCCACAAAGCTTAGCTAGACCAGAAATGGAATGGTTCTCACATTTACCTCATGGCATTAAGTTTTGGGGTGAACTTGCTAAAAATTTCATAGCTCACTTCCATCATAATATCGAGCGCAAGGTTAGCATCAAGGACCTTTGTGATATCAAACAGAAGGATGGAGAGTCTTTTGTGAAGTTCCTATAGAGATGAAGGAATATGGAAAACCACATAACATATGATGTGCCCAAACAAGACCTAATCATCATGTTCATTGACAATCTAATTCCAAACATGTCATTCACAATAGAATTGCAGTTAGCTCTGAAATTCACACAACTTGTCGAATGAGGAGTTCATTGTGAGAAGAACTTAGCCAAAAAAGGAATCCTTGCAGATCCAACACAAACGAATACAAACAAAAATGCAACGAACAAAGCTAAGTGTTGGAACACAAAAATGTCACCAATGATGGTGTCATTGATGTGAAGACAATCAACTATGTACAGCCCAAGGTGTCACTACAAGGCACACCTGTGGCCAACCAACAACCCACATGGCCCACTCAACAAGCATACACCCAAAACCAACCCCCCCCCTATCCAAGCAGCCGCTGTGTCACATAGTCAACAACAAACTCAATGAAAACCACGATTTCAATTCCAGCAAAGAGATTTCACACCATTAGGAGAGCCGATAGAATCAACTTTGTGGAAGATGATACAATCAAACACTATCACTCTCCTAGAAATTAGGGAATTTGAACAAGATGCAAAAAACCAAGGTGGTATAATGACAAAGACTTTTGCAAGTTTCATCAGGTGAAAGGGCACAAAATGCCTAACTGTTACCGATTGAAACACGCTATCCAAGATCTAATTGACATAGGGGCCATTGATGTGAAAAATACCCAAGCCAAAGGCACAACTAATCACACTATCTACAATGATACCTTTCATGATCACAACAAGGGAGAAACCTTCAGGTCTGGTGGATAGACAAAACAAGTCAACTATACATATGCCAATAGTGATAATCTCATCAATTGCCTCAATCCTTCAGATAGCCATGTGGCTACGATCACTATCAAAGACCAAGGTGAAAAATGTACTGTAACAACACATCATGCTAGAATCATCTTTCAAGGAGTACCATCCTCATCTACTATATCTACCAATCTTAATGCAAACTCAGATCCATAGCCAAGCATAGTGGATCAACGAAAACGCACACCTACCCAGATCTCCATGTTTGACCTATTGTGCATATCTCTGCAGCATAAACTAGCACTTGACCAAGCCCTTCAGAATGTAGCTATTCCAAGGGACATAAAACCTGAGATCTTCCAAATGATGGTTAACCATATAACTGATAAAAAACATTCCACATTCATAGACCGTGATGTGCCACCGCATAAACCCCTGCATAATGATCCTTTGCACTTGTCCAGGTCCACAAAAGCACTATCCATAGGGTCCTTGTTGATGGTGGAGCTGGGTTAAACATTTGTACTCTAAATTTAATCAAGAAATTGGGCTATTCAGAATCAAGCATTGATGTCATGAGGAGGATAAATATCAGATCTTATGATGAAGAGGAAAGGTCCTCTAAAGGTATTATCATTCTACCTGTCTGTATTGTTTTAGTGGTCAAGAACACCCCCTTCCAAATCCTAGATCTTGAGTTTGGATACAACATGTTACTAGGGAGACCATGGATACATAAAATGCATGTTGTATCCTCAACATACCATCAATGCATCAAGTTCCCACATCAGGGAGAAGAAATAATCATAGAGGGAGATCCCCAACCTTTCCAATATTGTAATGCAGTCCAAATCAGCACAAACAACCAAGTACCTTTAAACCAAGATGCAAGTATCCCTCCTCTTTAGATTCAAATCCTAAGGATGTCACACAAAAACTGGGCAAGATATCCATTACCGAAAAGGGTTGTGGTGAGTACAGATATGAAGAGGCTTTCACCATCACGCACATGCCAAAAATCCCAAGAAATTATGGCATGCCACAACCTATTATTATAACAGAAACTCCACAGCCTGTTCTATTCAGATGTCCGCCCACAACCTTTGTCAGATGCGGAGACATAGTAGAAGAAAAGCCATTTGAACAAGATATCAGTACATAGTTATACCAAGACCCACAAGAGACAATCTGACAACCCCTACCCCTATCGAACTATGGTAATGGTTATACAATGTTACAAAGATTCAGATATTATGGTACAACCGGCCTTGGGGCAAGATAACAAGGCATAATGGAATTGTCTCTCCCACCAACCCAGAGAAACAAGAGAGGGTTAGGCTATGGGAAACAAAGAACCAGTCCTATAATCCAAGAAATCCAAGTTGATCAGGAACAAATAGCAGAGATGCACCAGGGGAACAACATAGAACATGTCTTGATAATAAACATACTAGCACAGTTGTTGCCCATCAAAGAGAGAACCACACAAAACCAAATAGACCTCCACATAAAAATTGATGATAACGAAGGAAGTGAGACATCTAATGAACATTCTATCGAAACTGACTCCCACGAGTACGAGTGGAGATCCCTTCACAACTCTGAGCTGTCGATCCCAGATTATTCCCATCGGTCAGCCACAACCTTAAACCTTGACAAATTGTTTGACCAACTATCCATTGTCGAACAACCCTGCATAGATAAGCATGTCATTTATCATTCCCCAGGTGGTGCATCAACATCATAGTCTAGTTTTGTAGGAACCATATCTGTAGTCCCTTTCAATCAACTAGAGTCAAACAACCATGAAAGTATCTATCTTGTACACCCAGAGCTAATAGAGTGGGATCAACAAGCACTACCTGATTTAGATGTCTTCGAGAATGATGAGGCTATTACTAATTTCATGGTACTTAGGGAGGGCATGCCATCAGGAGACCACAAGGAAGGCTTCTCCATTGACCTCAATAGAGCGGCATATTTCAGGGGGACAGCTCCTCTTTCTAGTCCACAAAGGAAAAAAGAACAAAAAAATGATAAAAAGCTAAAACAAGATGTATCTTCTAGCGAAAACCTCACTGAGGTGCTAGAAGATGGAAAGAAGGAACTCCTCCCCTTAATAGAGGAAAAGTCAGCCTTATTAGTAGAGAACATAGAGGAAGTCAACTTGGGAGATGAAAAGAACCCAAAGAACATATATTTGGAAAAATCACTCACCCCAGAGGAGAGAGAATAGTTCATCAGTTTCTTCAAGGAGAGGATGATCAACTTTGCATGGTCCTACTTAGATATGCTAGGATTAGATCCAGAGCTTGTGTTGCATCATCTCCCGTTGCTACCCAATGCCAAACCAGTCAAACAGAAGCTAAAGAAGATGCATCCCCATGTTGAATTGTTAGTGAAGGCAGAATTGAAGAAGCTCCTAGATGCTAAGTTCATAAGACCTATACCATAGACAGACTAGATATCTAACTTGGTACCAGTTACAAAGCATAGTGGTCAGATACAGATTTGCATAGACTTTAGAGATCTCAACATAGCTTGTCCCAAGGACAATTTTCCTTTACCTAACATTGACATGATAGTGGATATAACCGCTGGACATCAAATGCTATCACTCATGGATAGCTTTTCAGGTTATAATCAGATAAGGATCACGCCAAAAGACCAACATAAAACAACTTTCACATGTCCTTGGGGCACTTACTGTTGGAACGTCATGTCGTTTGGTCTCAAAAATGCTGGCGCAACATATCAAAGGGCTATGAAAACTATATTTCATGATCTCATCCACAAAATAATGGAGGACTATGTGGACGACATACTGGCCAAGTCAATGCTTCACAAGGATCATCTACAAGTATTGGGACCAATCTTTGATAGAATGTAGGAATACAAGGTCCATTTAAACCCAAAGAAATGTGCATTCGGGGTCACTGCAGGAAAGCTACTAGGATTCATAGTATCACATAGAGGCATCGAAGTAGACCCAGAGAAATTTAAAGCAATATTAGATATGCCTCCACCATCGAACCTAAGGAAACTAAGAGGGTTGCAAGGATGGCTCCAATTAATCAGGTGCTTCATAGCTCAGGTAGTAGACAAATGCCACCCATTCCAACATCTACTGCACAAAGATGTTAAGTTCATATGGATAGAGCAATGTGAACAAGAATTCCAAATGTTCAAGGATTATCTACTCAAGTCTCCTATATTGGTGCCACCAGTCCAAGGTAGACCATTGCTGCTATATATCTCAGTGACAAAATTAGCATTAGGAGTACTCCTAGCACAACATGATGACACAGGGAAGGAGAGAGCTATATACTATCTCAGCAGAACTTTGGTCGGATATGAGATCAACTATACACCAATTGAAAAATCATGCCTGGCAGTTGTCTTCGCTTCCCAGAAGTTGAAGACATTACATGTTAAGTCACCAAACAAAGTTGATATCACATATTGATCCACTAAAGTACCTCCTAAGAAAAGAAGCACTCACCAGATGACTAGCAAAGTGGGTGATGATTCTAAGTGAGTTTGACATTGAGTATGTAGAAAAAAAGGCCATCAAAGGGAAAGTGATTGCAGACCAACTAGCAGAGGCATCTATTTAGGATCATCAACCTATCATTTCTAACTTTCTCGATGAATCTATTATGACACTACAACCAACGATTGAGGTATGGCAACTATACTTTGATGGGTCATGCATGGACCATGGTGCAGGGGAAAGAATAGTGCTCATAACTCTAGATAATGATACAATTCCAAAATATTTTAGACTCAACATCCCCTTTACAAACAACATAGCAGAATATGAAGCACTGGTCATCGGTTTAAAAATAGAAATTCAATGGAGAATCAAGAGCCTTAAGGTCTACAAAGATTTGTAGTCGGTCATTAGCCAAGTCAACAATGATTATATGAAAAAAGATAAAAAATCTAATACCATACAGAGAACAAATGGAAAGATTGTGCACCAAGTTCCACTATAGCTTCTTCGAGCAAGAACCACGAGCTCAGAACAAAGTGGCAGACACAATGGCTACCATAGCATAACTGATCGATATGCCAAG
The DNA here is from genome assembly GCA_018584345.1 of Thuja plicata. Taxonomy (NCBI): domain Eukaryota; kingdom Viridiplantae; phylum Streptophyta; class Pinopsida; order Cupressales; family Cupressaceae; genus Thuja; species Thuja plicata. Next base: position 2,390,614 of record MU224659.1, read on the forward strand.
CAAAAAAACATGATTCCAGTTTCTAGTAGAACAACTCTTGGTGCCATCACATCAAGCATCCATCATAGAATCAATATGTGTCCTTGTTGCTCCTGAAACCCCATGGTACCAAGATGTATACAACTACCTTAAAAATAGTGTCTTACCTCCCAATTTGTCTAGAAACCAGAGAAAGTCCCTCATCCGCCAAGCCTCTAGGCATACCATCCCCTCAACTACTTTATATAGATGAAGTCTAGATGGAATGATACTATGATGTCTCACTTCCACAGAATTCCAGAGAGCTGTGTACGAGGTACATGAAGGAATTTGTGGAACCCATGGAGGTGGCAACAACTTAGCTAAAGAGATCATCCGCATGGGATATTATTGCCCCACAATAGAGACAGATGCACACAAACATGTACAAAGGTGTAGACTGTGTGCATAAATGTTGTCACACTTCTATGAATCATTTCATTCAAGGTTGCTCAAGAATGAGGCCTCAAATATCGATCCATAGCTCTCTAGTCATGGATGTATAAAAATGTAAAATGAAGGCCCTTAGATAGACCTAGTTGTATCTATTGCAAATACACCATGAAACGAGAGATTCAAATGCATGAAAATGAGATCTACTCTATATGATAACAATGCATATTAGTCTATGAAAGTAAATATGAATGCAAATCTAATCTATGAAAATAAACATGAATCTAATCTATATGAATAGCCATGAATGCAAGAAGAATGAGACAAGAAGAGAGAAGTTGCAATATCCAAGCTCAAGTGCTCAAATGCTCCTCCAAAATTGCTCTCCAAACGTACAACATAACAATACTAAAAAAACCTAAATATGAAAATGAGAAGGAGAGGTCTCCTTTTAAAGGAAAGTGAACGATTGAGATTAAGAGGCAAAAATCAAAGGCTATGATTAAGAGGCAAAAATCCCACCACTTAGAAAGATGTGAAGAAAAAGGGATTTTTATTTAATTTTCATTTAATTCATTTCCTTTTTCAACAAATAAAGTGCTTTAAGTGCAGATTTTTATTTATTTAATTAAAAGAGGGGTTTTCTTTCAACTAAATAAATTAGAAGAATTTTATTTAATTAAATGGGGGAAATTGAATTTAATTAAATAAGAAGAATTTTATTTAATTAAAAGAGAGGTTAAATATTTTAATTAAATAAGATAAATTTTATTTAATTAAAAGGGAGATTAAATCTTTTAATTAAATAAAAATGGTCAAACCTTAGGAAATATTAAAATAATTGAATTAATTGAATTAATTACAATTTGATCAAGGAAATTGATTTGAATT
>MU224659.1:2412577-2448064 GCA_018584345.1 Thuja plicata
CAGAGCTTTGATACCAATTGTTGGAAACACTGAGAGGGGGGGGGGGGTGTGAATCAGTGTTTAACTAATTATTCTATTTCATCAACTTTAAACATAAATCAATTATATATCACTTGAAGCTTAACACAAGATCGCATAACACATAATATGATTATGGGTAAACCTTGATTAGAGGAAAACCCCGGTGGGAATTAGTACCCACAAATATTACACTAGTATAATGAACCTGTTAAAGTTCCCTTGCCCTGTTAGGAGCAGTCTTTACAATGCAAGTACAATGACCTGGTTAAAGGAATGAACCTATTAGGAGTCTTTTACAAATAACCCTATTAGGGTGAGGACTCACTGTCCAAGAGCTCACTGCTCAATGAGAAAAGAAGGCTACAACCTCCTGAGAATAGATATGCACTCTATCCAAAATGAACTATTGTATATGACACAGATGTCTGCTCAGTTCTAGTTATGCACTTATGCTCTTATCTTCTTTAAGGGCTCTATCTCATACTGACATCTTTACACTAGTTTGGTCTGCATATTTCTTTGACACTTCAAATATATATTTTCATTGCATATATATATGTTTATGCCTGAATATACGCAACTATAAATAAGACCTTAGTCGGCCCAAAAATAGCATACACAACACTTCCAAAAAAATTGGCTTAAGCATGTTTACAATAATATTTAATACATGTTTACGAACTTACTACAATAGGCACTTAGCCTTTACATAACAAAATATTACACGCTAATAAAAAAACCTAGAGTCGACTCCATACTCTTTATTCTGAACTGCTAGTATACTTGTTATTTTCGTAACTTATCCGTACTGACATTTTGTACTATGCGTGTATAGGGTAAGCATAAAAAAATATCATAGACCTTATGTCTAAAGGTGCTTAGTCTGAATTGGCCATACACACGTGCACTAGTGCTCTGATCATCTGTGTATCTCTATTCTATATTGTCTTCTATACTTAGTCAATTTTCACTACTAAGTTTGCTATCAAAACTTCATATGACTTTGTTGCCATAATGACAACACAAAATAATTCATATAATCCCTGGGAGTCAACTTTCAAACAATGTTCTTACGCTACTCTAGGATCCACCATGTGAGGAGAGTAGCTATGATAGATCATGACTTATTTTCTCTAATTGTTGTCTGTTGAATGTTCACTTCGATTTCAGGGCCATGATGATTTAGGATAAATGCGGTAGGTGTTGTCACTTATCTGGCAACCACGTAGTTCCATGATCTGAGCTTAACCCTCAGAAATAATTGGACATTCCTTCTCTTTTATTTTCTTGTTTGATTTATATAATCAAGAGCTCGCAGTGCTATTCAGATGGACTCTGAGTGTCTTGAAGTTCTATCTTGGTTTCTATGGTCTTTTTCTTCTTTTTTTTGCAATCAAGAGCTCACAATGCTATCTAGATGGAATATAGGGGCGTAGGAGTTCTATCTTGTTTTCTTTGGCTTTTCTTTATGGAATCAAGAGCTCATGATGTTATCCAGATGGACTCTGGGTGCATAGGAGTTCTAACTTGGTTTCCTTTTTTTTCAATTTTTTTTTCAGAGGACAAAGCGGTATCCAGATGGTCAATATCTGGGTGCCTTGGCTCTCTTTCTTTTCAAACAAGGAACAAAGATGAACCCATATGGTCAATATTTGGGTGCACTAAGTTCTCTTTTTATTCAATCTCTCTACTCCTTCTGCTTATCAAGAGGTCATGGTGGTATCTAGGTGGTATGTGATCTAGATGCATTGGACACTCTTCGGAATTTCAAAAAACAAAAAAAGATGCAATGATGAAAAATATTGGAAACAAGGGTAGCGACTTGGGACACCATCCTTTCTATCAATTCATATCTATCAAAAAAATCAAAATTTCCTTTCTATCATTCCATATCTATCAATCAATCCCAGAGATCACATTCCAAACTAACTTCCTTCTAACTAACACATGCATTACTCAGATATTTTTTGCATAGTAGATTGCATTCATTTATTGCATAAGAAAAATCCAAAACATGAGCATAGTAGATCATATAATCAGTGCATCCATCATCAATAACATCATAACTAACATAGGAATGCATTCATCATCATCATCATCATATAGTGATTCACATTTTCAATAAAATTAATGCTCATCTAATGCATTTTCTATGCTTAATTTGTTGGGGGGGCATATAGTCCACCTGCTATCACTGGGGCAGGATCAAATCTAAAAATCCTTTGACACAATGTGATGAATCACATTGTATCAAAGAGGGGCAAATGTAGAAACCTAAAATAGACAGGTTTGTGACTTTACATTAAAAACACTAATTTTCATCTATTAATTAATAGTTTTTTAATCATTAATTAATCACCTATTTTCCTCTAAATTCATTCCCCAAATAATCTAATCTAATTCCCAAAAGTATTAAATAATTAATTTTATTTAATTAATTAACCTTAATTGATTAATTACCATTAATTAATTACTTAAATTCAATTTCCTATAGTTTAAATTCAAATATTTAAACTTACTAATTAAATTCTTCCAATTAAATTAATTTAATTTCATTAAATAAAGCAATTCTAAATAAAAAAGAATTCAATTATCTCACATGTCAAAAATATTAATTAAATAAATGAATTAAATATTCATTTACCTTCAAAGAGATAACTCCAATTAGATCACATGGGTTACTCCACCCATCTCTCCAGTCCACATGGGTAACTTCACCCACCTCTTAAGTTCAAAAAGGTAACTCACAATTAGCTCTTCAGTCAACCAAACTCTATCTCCTCTTTACCAATTAGAGAGGTGAAGTTTACTGATGGCTTCTCCAGTTCCTTTTAATCTCAACCATTCATCTCCCTATCTCTGGGATTGATCTCAACCATTCATTTCATCCTCAATTCCTATATAATAAACCCTTCATAACCATTTGAAGGATCCAAGATTTCAAGCTCTCGTGCACCATTACTATGTCATTTTGGTTCTAGCATTCAATCCATCTTGCGATCACACACATATTTCAAGTATCAAATTCTTGATGTTTCTCAAGTCATAGATGCTACCACACAAATACTAAGCATCGAAAACAACATTTTGGAAGGAGTAGAGAGAGACAATAGAAGCTTCAAGCACTTTGGGGTTTGCATTCATTTGTTTTCCTTTCATTTCTTGTACATTTTATTGGTTAGGTTTCAAGTTATTCATTTTAGTAGTTCTTGTGTACTTGATTTCTATCATTGTAAAACCTTTGGTACTAACCCTTGCCTTTGGAAAACTTGGGAACCACAAATTACGAAAAGGAGGCGTACACAATCAAGGAGAAAGAAGAGCACTCATTCAAGAGGACAAGCAAGAAGACAATGAAAATGCAAGGGAATTAGAACCAGAGGAAGGAGCATGTTTGATGACAAGACAAGTCTTCCTTCAAGTACCACAAAGTCAAGAACCTTCTCAAAGGAAGAATCTCTTCCAAACAAAGATCAAATGCAATGGAAAGGTATGTAACTTACTTATAGACTCTGGCTCAACTAAAAATTTAGTATCTTGTGAAATGGTTCAAATGTTAAATCTCCCTAAGAAGCCTCATCCTTTTCCTTACCATGTCTCTTGTCTAACAAAAGGTCAACAAAGCTTAGTAACTAAACAAGCATGGATAGAGTTTTCTATAGCAAAATTTAAAGATTATGTTCTTTGTGATGTTGTTGAAATGAATGCCTCCCACATCCTTCTAGGCAAGCCTTGGCAGTATGATGTAGATGTCACACATCATTGTAGGAAAAATACCTACTCTATCACTAAGGATGGGAAAACATTCACCATGAAGCCCCTACCTGATACCAAAATAGAGAAAGACCTACTATCATAACCATGGGTGAAAAAGAAATGATTAAAGTATTAAAGGAGCCTGAAACTAAAGCCTTTGTCTTAATATCCAAGCCCAAGGATAGTATAAGGTCTGATAATGATGATCCTATACCAGATAAAGTTAAGGAATTGCTTATAAAATACAGTGATGTCACTGCTAGTGACCTGCCTACAACCCTCCCTCCCTTAAGAGATATCAATCACCAAATAGAATTGATACCTAGTTCCTCCTTACCTAACAATGCCCCATACAAAATGGCACCAGTTAAGCATGTAGAGATTCCAAGGCAAGTGAATGAATTGTTAGAGAAGGGACTAATTCAGAAAAGTCTCAGTCCATGTGTTGTCCCATCCATCTTAGCCCCTAAAAAGGACGGCAAGTGGAGATTATGCACTAACAACAGAGCCCTAAAAAAATCACTATAAGATACAGGTTTCCAATCCCAAGAATGGAAGATGTACTAGACCAATTAGGTGATGCTTGTTATTTTACAAAGATTGATTTAAAATCAGGCTATCACCAAATTAGGATAAAGCCATGTGATGAATAAAAGACAACGTTTAAGACAACTAAGGGATTGTTTGAGTGGATTTTTATTCCATTTGGCTTGATTAATGCTCCTAGTAAATTAATGAGACTCGTGAATGAGCTCTTTATTGATTTTATTGGCAAGTTTGTGGTCATATATTTGGATGACATTATGATTTACAGTCAGAGCAAAGAGGAACACCTTGATCATGTTGAGCAGTTTTTGAAGAGACTCCAACACAAGTTAGTTATTAACTTGGAAAAGTGTATGTTCATGAAGAAGGAACTTGTCTTCTTAGGATTTGTCATCTCCTAAGGCACCCTCAAAATGGATCTAGAGAAGGTTGAGGCAATAGTCAATTGGCCTCCACCAAAGAACTAGGGTGATGTTAGAAGCTTTCATGGTTTAGAAACTTTTTTTAGAAATTTTATTAAGAACTTTAGTCATGTGTGTGCTCCTATGTTGGAAACTATAAAAGGTGGAAAGAAGACCAGATTTGAGTGGACTAAAGAAGCAGCAGATACATTCCAATACCTCAAGAATAGGGTGGCCCAATACCCAATCCTAGTGCTCCCTGACTTCAACAAGGTGTTCACTATTGAAACAGATGCAAGCAACTTGGCCATAGGTGCAATCTTGAGCCAAGAAGGTAAGGCTATAGCATTTTTCTTGGCCAAAGATGGGGAATGAAGTCAAGAATTTGGTAGAGTCTTGTACTATTTTCCAACAAGAAAAAGGTGTATCCACTGAACAAGGACTGTATCAACCCCTACCAATTCCATCTAGGCCATGGGAATCAATCTCAATGGACTTTGTAATGGGTTTGCCAAGAACTAAACAGGGTTATGATAGTGTTTTTGTCATTGTGGACAGATTTAGCAAAATGGTGCATTTTGTTCCTTGCAAAAGCACAAATGATGCTTCCTATATAGCACATATATTCTTTAAGGAAGTATTCATAATCCATGGTCTACCACAAACAATAGTCTTTGATAGAGATGTGCAGTTTCAAGGTCACTTTTGGAGGACACTGTTCAAGAAATTGGGCACAAATCTGACTTATAGTTCAGCATACCACCCACAAATAGATGGGCAAATAGAGGTGGTAAACAGATATCTTGGAAATCTCTTGAGATTCCTAACAAAATAGTACACCCAAATTTGGGACATGATCCTACCACAAGAAGAGTTTGCATGTAATGAATCCATGAACAGATCCACTAGAAAAACACCATTCCAAATAGTGTATGGACTTCATCCCAAAGGCCCATTGGACTTGGTAGAGTTACCCTATGATTTCAGAGTTAGTGCACAAGGAGAGGAATTAGCCAAACCGATCTCTAAAGTGCAGACAGAAGTGAAAGAGTCACTACAATAGTCCACCATGAAATATAAAGCACAAGCAGAAAAAAGAAGGGGAGAAGTTCATTTCAAGGTTGGAAATAGGGTATGGGCATACCTAAGGAAGGAGAGACTCCCTAAAGGAAGATATTCAAAGTTGCACATGAAGAAAATTGGACCTTGCACCATCCTCAACAAGATGGGTGAAAATACATATGAAATTTCCTTGCCTCCTACTTTATTGATTTATCCTATTTTCAATATTGTAGACCTCACTCCTTACAAGTGTGTTGCAGATATCACTAATGTGCAGGAATCACAAGATGAAGATGATAGAGACTATGTAACCAATATCCCACCAAGAAAACAAATGGAGTTAGACATAATCTTGGAATCCAAAGTATTGAAGCAAACAAGGAAGAATAAGTACATGCAGTACTTAGTGAAATGGAAAGGACTCCCTCTAATAGATGCTACCTAGATAAGAGAGGAATAGATCCAACAACATGGAACCACTGTTAACCAGTTAACCTCAATTGGGAACTTGAGTTTAAATCTCATGGGGAGTATGGTGCAGGAGCACCCTAAATGAACCAAGTGTTCCTATGGAACCTAGGGGTTCCACTAAGGTCCTAAGAGGCCTATATTTATCATTATGCATTGGGTTAATCATTGGAACACCTTATAAGATCATAGTTTCAAGTTTGGCACCTTATGAGCCCTTGGTCTTGACTATTGGTCATTAATGGTCCAAAACCATCGGAATAGTTTTATTTTAGGATTTTCATGTTTGGATCCTCTAGGGATCACAAAAATAATATTGAGACCAATTTTGGTCATCAAACTTGCAAAATTGCAAAATATGCAAAAGTTGCTCAAAAGTTGTCAAGCAACTTTTGAGTAAAATTGACAACTTTTTGTAAAACAAATCCCAAACGGCTAAATCAGTTCAAATATGTTATGTAACTTTTGGGAGTGCCTAAAAAATCCCTTTCAGGTGGGTGGTAGGCTAATCATGTAATTTGGCATTTTGAAACCAATAAAATACAAACATTTATGTACAAATCCTGAGAATAGTCAATCTATACAGATTGGTATAGATAGGAGGGCATGAAAATATGACACCAAGAGTTTTTATTGTGAACCTTCTTCCATTTTCTTTTGGTTTCATGTGTTGATCAATCATATTTTAGGAGTAATTGAATTTGCAATCTCACTGCTTGGTTTCTAGGCCCTAAATCAGGATTTCTAAGAAAATTGAGTGTAATTCCTCTTTCCACCATGGGAATTCAATGACCCTTGGTGGAAAGCATGTTTATATGATTATATTAAAGAATTTTTAGGATAGGTTCTCCAAAATGTAGGGAGATGGAGTTACAATGATGCCCTAGGTGTATATCACTATGTATGCACCAATCCAGAATTAGGACAACAATCATAACTCTTTCTTGGGGATTCATCAGAGAACCTAAAGTAGTGGAGGAGACCATTGTACACACCCTCACATGATCCAATAATTTTTTTGGTAATTGGATGCATCCTAAAGGCACTTGTAGTGCAAGTGGAGGCCTAATTAGCTCTAATTGCAGAAGCAATTTGGTGTGTCATCCTGTCTCTTTCTCATTTCCATGTTCTAGGGTTTGAGTACAAAGTCATAGGCCATAAAGGCTGTATAAATCACTAATTATTTAAGGGGGTTATGTGGAAGAATCTCATTTAAGGTCAATTTTCCTTTGGGAAAAGGCTATAAGCCTAGTCTTGGATTTGTGAAGCAACTATGTCATATGGGTTGCAAGTGAGTGAAAGAACCATTGGAACTATTTTTTAGGGACCTAAATAGACCATACCTATGAGAAAAGGTCACCCCTAGTCCTATAAGTCACTTGGGGATATTGTTGAGAATTTGGGTCAAGTGTTTGTGAAGCCATTCTTGGTAGTTGGTATTGTAGGATTGGTGAAACCTAGTGATTAGGTTTCCCTTGGGGTTTTGGGGTTGTGATAACCTTAAACAAGTCCTTTACCACACTTTTGATAAGTGTGAAGCACTTTGTCCCTAGAGAGTTAGAGTTTTAGGGTGTATTGCCCTAATTTGAGTCATTTGAAGGCTTCTTACTACCCACTATGAATTAGGGAGAGAATACCCAAAGGGAGAGTTTACATATGAAATATCCATCATGACTATTGAAAGGGAGAGAATATAAAAAGGGAGAGAAGTATCATGAGGGAGAGATGAATTTAATGTTGTTAAAGGAAAAAGAGATGGTCAAGGAGAGGAACAGTCAAAGTGAGAGAAAACATCAAAGAAAAAATTAGAAGTTGCTACATCTATCCAATGAAGGGATTGAATATTGAAGAGAGAAATTTGCAAGAAACAAATCTAAGCTAGAAGAGATTACCAAGAGCCAGAAATTTGTATTGGTTATAGAACAATAAGATTGGTAGATTGTTGAACTACAACTGATATATTTCATATTGTATTAGTAATAATATAGTGTAATAATGTAGTGTGTTTCCATCAATGCCAAAGCGAGAGATTGATGAACTATAACTGATTGAATGTTTGAAGATGTTGAGTTGATGATCACTAAGCTGTAGAAAGTTAATGCAAGACATTAAATAAGCTAATGGATTGTATTGTCATTGATGTCAACTTGATATAATCTGATTGGTTATATACAAAGTGTCAAAGACTTCATTGAACCATAAAGATTAAGGTTATGCTATCAGTAATGCATAAAAGTTCAGTATTCACTAAGTGACTACAAACACCGATGGGAAGTGCACCCCGACGGATATAGAACACTAAGAGGAAAGTCACAGTGATACCTGAGAAATCATTAGAGATGAGTAGAATCATAGTGTAACCCAACAGACAAACAATCCTGATGGACACACAACCCCGACGGACAGACAACCTTGACGGAAAGAAAACACCGAAGGAGATGCCCAAGGAGAACTTAAGTGTTGACCAAAGCTAACAAAGAGTTAAACATCGAAAATAAATAAAGTTTAGAAATGAAAAAGACTTAGTTGGAAAGAGCTAAAGAAGGAGTTAACTGGTTGTTAATATTCTTTTCATGGACAAGTTAAAAGACAAAGATAAGTAAGAGATTTAAAGTTGTTTTATTCCAGTTGTCAAAGAGAAAGCTACGGGATAAAACTAAAGTAAAGCTTTAAAGAAAGAAAGGAAAAGATTGTGGATCACGCCAAGAACAAGAAAGTCAAGAACTGAGAAACAGTGAAATCATGTCTATAAAGAGAAAAGCTAATTCATTGTGAATTAGGGGGTGAAAAGAAGAAGAGGATGCTGAAGAGAAATCGGTGAAAGACTTCACATAGTCCTGATCAATCAAGCTAAAGAACAGAGCTATATTTCTATGGACACTGAGAAATAGAGAAGCACAACATCACCAAGAAAAAATAAGTAGAGCAAAGGTATTGAAAAGATACATTGATTAGAAAGGTATTATGAGCTTATAATAGATCTGAAAATCTGCAAGTCTAAGTTGTATGTATGAGCAAATCATTTACTATTTCAATTTAACCATTAGATCAGAAAGTCTCTTAACCGAGAAGGACTTAACAATACTTTATATATTGAGATACATCCTAAGGAGTATCAAAAGGTTTTGTCATGAAGATATCATAGAGATTCCAGATACTAAGTGACAAACTACATAGGGTTTGGTCATAAAGGTAGCATATAGATGCCAGATATCAAGTGACAAACTGATCTATTTAAATCCTATAACAAGGTCACACATGTGTTTGTAACATTTAATAGGGTTGGCTCTTCACCGAGCTCACTTAAGAAGAGTGAAAATTTTGGGTTACCGGTCCCAAGTGGTTTTTCCCTTAACAAGGTTTCCATGTTAAAAATTCATGTGTCAATGTGTTTATGAGTCAAATTACTTTAGTGTTTTACATTAGATATAACTAATCTGGATTGATTAGTATACACTAAGTAATTTACTATATTTCGGTAAATGAAAGACTGCTAATAGGTAAAGATAAAGAATAAGGTTGAACAGTGAACTCCGAGCAGTAGTTATTTGTTGAGATTATTTCAAGGAAGTTTTCTTGTAGGAATAAAGATAAATAGAGGCTTATATTGTGGTAATAAGTTTTTGGGTTAATTTATTGGAATATTTTGGAGGCCACTAATTCACCCCCCCCAGTTATTCTAACAATGTCTACCAATCCCCTTAAATGCACCAAACATCTATTATAATCCTCATGAATCTCAAGTTTCTCTGTCCGTTCTGAGATTGACAACTGAGCGTTGACATCAAAAGGTAGATTGACAACATATATATTTGCCTCTTTTGAAGTTGACATAAACTATCAAAGAAATCATCTAAAAAAATTCTTATTTGAATCTTCATTCTAGTTTCTTGTTGATTGTTAGTGGTTAACATCTCTTATACAATTCGTATCACATGATTTAGTTTTTTTTTTGAAAATGTTGTGTAAATTCTAAGAACAAACTTGCGCATTACTGCAAAATAAAATTGTCTTTCCTTTTCTCACTTTGGTCCTTGGCTAAAATAAAATTGTCTTTCCTTTTCTCCCTTTGGTTACACATTTTAGAAGTCATCTCATAAGGAAATAACCCAAATTAAGGATATAAGATACCGACATAGGTTGGAGAATTCAGCTTTATAGCTACAAATTGCATTTTCCTGAAAGTTTATAAAGCTTTTGCAACATATCCATTTCATGAATATCCTTAATAGTTTGATGGATGTCCATACTTTATTCATTTTTATATGGATGTGATTTGACCATCTTTCAAAGAAGTTTAGATGAATTTTCAATGGTTTCATGCAATGACAGTAAGATGAATCTCAAACGTCTCATCGTTCAACAATCTAGGTCTGCAACTACCAATATAGTATGTTTACTCGGCTCTCTTCATCGTGATGATGGATCATGGTGTAAAAACTAAACCCTTCTAACATAATCATGAATACAATATTTTTTTCTTTTGCGAGAAAAGTAGCTAACTTACATTTTCCTAAGAACATGAAAAGAATTTCATTTAACTATCCAAATTAAGTTACTAACCATTGTTCACATGAAAATTAAAACTAACTAACTCTTTCAATTATTTTCAAGAAAATAAGCACTAACAAATATAGAGATTGCTTTAACAAAAAATAACTAACAAGATTAGAACTTGTACATGCTACTCTTTTCAATGGTTCCTTCCTTGGAATTTTTCCATCATGGGCAAAAGAGTATCATTAGGGGTTTTTACCACCCAACCATGGATATTTTGATCATGACTAATCATCATCCATATAACTTCCAATGGAAGTAGCCCAACCCTTACCAGGAGCACACAAGCACATTTTCCATTTTCTTGCCATCCAAGACTTTGTGTAGAACCCACAACTGTCATAGCCAGTCATCCTCAAGACATCCTTGTCGACTAGGTGCCCTTCCTAGATAGACGCTGAACTACTGATTCTAGTGATTGACGTATACTACCCGTAGCATAATATCACCTTGGCCAAGTATTTAAAGAGTACAAGCACATACTTTGTGCAATCAATATCACCACCAAACTCATTCCATGGACCTCCTAGTTTGATAAATTTGATATCCACATATTGATGGCATTAACTTTCTTAGCTATCACATGTACTTATAGTAAATATATCCTACCTATCCTAGGGCTATATCTATAATCATCACAGATTTATTTTCCAAAACTGGTCTTAAGGAGGTTTAGTTCAAAACAAACTCTAAGCTCAAGATCACCCGGTTTTGATCTCTCTAGACATAGACACAGGTTCCTAATCAATCAATCAACAATTCCAATCTTGCTAGATCTTAATTGAAATCAGTTTAAAGACATTTTGGGCCTATTGGTTCTTTCACAATAGAATTAAAGAATACATCCGTAGCACACACCATTTAATTAGATTTCTTATACACAATGCTAAGAGTAAACAAACTCCTAATCATTTGGTATTCGGGTGTAACAGGAACTTCCATAGGGCCCATTTGGGTGCTAGAATACCAAATGCTGGGTATGGTCAATTTTGGAAGATGCTACAATTCTGAAAGATACATATCCTAGAAATGATTTCTAGAATACGGGCTAGACCTATTTGGTTCACTCAGAAGATGACTGAGAAGATGCATAAATAATTTTAATTGTTTATTTCTTAATTCTTTTGAATACAGTATGTATGTATGTATATATACACACATACACACATGTATGTATACACACACACACACACACACACACACACACACACACACACACACACACACATATATATATATCTGTGTGTGTGTGTGTATGTACATGTGTATATACATTTCTACACACATTTACACATATACACATATACACACATATGTGTGTATATATATACATATGTGTATATATACACATATGTATATACATGTGTGTATATATACACACATATATGTATGCATATACACATATATATGTGTGTATATACACATGTGTATATATACACACATATATGTATGTATATATACACATGTATACACATATACACATATACACACATACACACATTTACACATCTATCATGTCACGGATCCGATGACATATTAAATTTGCTTTTGTGAAAATTGGAATTGGAATTGAAATTCTAATTCCACCTATTTAGGTGGAAGATTGATATGCCCATTTTGGGGCAAAATCAGAATTTTGTAATTCCAATTCCATTTTTATTCAGGGACCCAAAAAAAGAATTTGGCATTATCTGGAATTAGATAATACCAATTCCAGTCTAATTCCAGCCCCCAAATGGGCCCTTAGTATGAAATGCAGATAGAATTATGAAAATAATTCAACTAAAATCAACTATATGATCAAGTATTTTCAAGGAGTGAGATCTAATCCAACAGAAATTTGAAAGCCATGGATCAAAGATGATGTTTCCCTATTTACAAAGATGTTTAACATATGTATGCAACACACATTATAAGTTTGGAATTGCATGACATTCAAACATCTTCAATAAGAGATGACGTTTTCATTATTGACATAGATGTTAAACATATGAATGCAACCAAGTGGTGCATAGAGTCGAAACCCTTGTTACATTTCTAAAATCAAAAACATTTACCAAAATCTACATTACCCGCACCATAGCTCCCCCCACCCCCCAAACACACACACACACATATAGACACATACATATATAAAAGTACTTTATAAAATAATGCATAGTATATGTTTAATCGAGTGGATAAAATATATTTATATATCTATATTTATGTGAATATATATACACTTGTGTGTGTGCGCGTGTGCGCACACATGCACACACACATTTGTACTTATATAAATATATTTATCGAATGATTAAGCAAATCAATAGAGAAATATTCTAAATGAGAACTAAATGCATAACATACAAAAACAGATGATTAATTAACTGATGATTACCAAGGTTGTTTATTAAAATCAACGAGAAGCCTCTATGCCTAGAATACTAGCTGGACCAACTAGGCATCAAAATACCACACCCCCAACTTAAGTAACTGTTAACGGTCGAGGTTCTAGCTCGAATGGCATTCTTGACTTTCACCGTCTGCTCGTACGCCCCTATGCTAATGATACTCTTTCGCCCCTTGCAGGATGGGTTCTCCTCTTGTATCCAATGACAAGGAAGGATTAAATATCCACATCATTGTAATAATCCCATGTTATAAAAAATCAATATAAACATACATCAATTTTCCAAAGAGTTTCCATTGGAATGCATTTCCAAATATTCCACATACGAAATGTATAAATCCTCCTTCTAGTATTATTTCCATTAACATAATAAGATATACATATCTATTCTCATTAGCAAATCTACATTACCAAAATTAACTGAAAATCAATAAATCGTTATTGTCATACTTCACATGAAATAGAACTATTATAGTTAAAAAAATAAAACGGTCACAAGGAAGGGATGTAACAGATGGAGTGTGATTCAAAATATTGATTGTAAAATCTTATGCACAATTTAATCCAAAAAGTATTATATATTTTTACTATGGATTGTGAAAATTTGTAATCATTAATCCAAGTTTATGTAGATAAATCTTCGTAACATTTCACTCTTAATAGAAAATTGGATTCAAGAAGATCAGAGTGCCACATACATGGATTGAATAAGTTTGATTTAGAAGGATTATCCCTTATCTTATTGTGAATAATGTTAACCTATTGCCTTTGGTTTACAACACCTCAATTGGATGTCCTTGAATGGATTTTGTGTTGCGTACTCTAGGAGGATATGTGGTATGATACAATAAAACATTTGTTTTTCATACTTGTCAAATGTTATGTACCATTCTCCTTGTCTAAGTGATATACAACCAACAAATAATTGAAGGTTCATGGATGAAAGTCGAACCTACAAAGTGAAACCGTGAATTACAGTAACGGAAAGAGATTTATATAAATTCTTGATTAATTCTCCTAGGGAAGTTTGGAATATGATCATCTCATAGTCAGCCAACACACTCTGAGCATTGATCCACTTAGGAGGCTGGTGTGGTTTAAAAGGATTAAGAGACTTTCAACTAGATATGATTGGTAGTTGTAAAGCTAGACTTCGCTACCTCTACCAACATAAGCATAGCCTAAGAAAAAACATGAGCTTTGGAACAGGTTATGTGCATCCATCTCACAATGAATGAGGACGGAATTTTGTAGATGTTGTAGTTGCAATTGCCCGACAAACATGTATAAAAATGAGTAAGATAGGTGAGGCACTTGAACGGTTTGATAGAGCCAACAAGCAATAATAGAGTTGATTTTCTGGGATATATGCAAAATGTGGAAGCATAGATAAGGCACATGAACTATTTTATAGAATGCCTCAAAGTGCACATTTCTGCTAGCATGCCTTGATTGCACAAATATTAACTAAATGGGTTTGTTGAAAAGAATTTAGAACATCCAATTGCATGTATAACGAACCTTCTAAGGCTTTGAAACAGGTCTTAGGAAGAGTGAGTGATATATAATTTAAATTATTTTAATTTCAATCTAATTTAATAATTTTAGGTGGGTAGTGTAGTTATAAAGAATGTGCAGGTCATGCATGTGATAGTGTAATTATTTTTCAATTTAAATTGGTTTTAGGTTCCTAGTCCACTTCTAAAAATAGATCAATCCATTTTTTTTTTTTTTAAAAATATTTATTCTTTTGTGTTGAACTTTTATGTTAATATATTTTATAAAAAAAATTGTATTTTTTATGTTGAACTTTTTGTGTCAATATTGATCTATATACTATTTTTTGTCAATTAAAAGAACATAAGAGTATAAGATTAAAATGTTGTCTTGGCTTACATTGGCATAGTTTCTCAATTGGATGATAGGCTAGATTTTGTTCTCTTAAAACTTTTCAAGAAAAAGACATGATTGAATGTGCAATTTGATAGGAAAATTCTGACTTATATGAGTGTAATTTTAAATTTATTGGACATTAGTTAAAGTTTGTAAATATAGTTTGTTTAACAGATAGTCTTAGTGATTGGTTTGCAAGACGTGCTATTTTAATGGATGGTTATTTCTTTAAATTTATTTTCATTGGGATGCGAGTGATGAACAAAATATCTAAGCATATACACTATATGATATCGCAATAGATGTGAGGCTCTTTCGTGTATCAATGACTAGTATAATTTATTATAATAAGAATTTTACCTATAGTTTAGAAGCCTATGTAATATATAGCTTTTATAGCCAAGGCTCTTATAGCCAAGGTTCTTATAATGGACACTTGCAATACTTATCAGGTAATACACAAATGTTAGATAAAAATTATTAGCATAGTATTTATAACGCAAATGTTTTTGACAACAAATATATTAGGACAATCAAATGATAGTGTGTTATATGAAATATGAATTTTAAATAGACAGTTTCATAACTTTACCTTTATTATGGGAACATGTGTGATAAAAGATATTTTAAGAGATATTTATGTAATTTAAGGAAAACGGGTCAAGTTTGATCTATTGTTACACAATATGCATATTCATGATCCAATGACAAGGAAGACTCTACGAATTGAATTGTTCATCATCCTTTAGGTCTCAGTGGATTTATATAGTTGTCATTCTAGAGAGAGATTAGCTCCTTGGCCAATTTACATAATTTACATAACTTATATATTAATCATCCTAAGAGTCAAATAACCATTTCCATAGAATTCGTTGTGTCCCAATGTGAATGACCTTCCAATAAATTCCTAAAGCTAATCTTATCCTTTTCCCAATGTGAATGACCTTCCAATATATTCCTAAAGCTAATCTTATCCTTTGATGAAGGTACACTTGTGTCCCACAGATAGAGCAGGCAAGGTTAAGGCAATGGAGACATTTGTGAAGCTCTTCAGAGCTTGTGTCATACATACATCACAGGTGAGTTGGATGATGGGAAAGATCTAAACACATAGGACAAAGAAAGAAATGGTTGCCCAACTGGTCTTAAAAAGGCTGAGTAACAGACAATCTAGTGATGTTTAAGCTTCTTCCAACCTGTGAAAAACGTCAAAAATGGATTCCATCTCAGTCTTTTCTTTTCTTTTCCAAATGTGATGTGTAGATTGTATTTAGCCATTCAATGACGTTCTCTGATTGTATTTTCTTTGATTGCAACCATCATTACACTTGTCTTTCCTTGTCTTGGATTGCAGCTATCATACACTTATCTTTTCTTGGATTCCCACTTCTGTCTTCAATCATTTTTCTTGCTGGACTGTAGATTGTATCAGACATAACCACTTTTATCAAAATCCCATTTTTAATTGCACCATTCCATATTTAGATGTCTTCAACCTTCAACCTTCAACCTTCCACCTCCATGAGAGGTTTTTATATTTGGAAATGAATTTATTTGATGAATTATTGAATTCGAACATTAGAATATTTTATTTGAAATAAAGATTATATATTAGTAAATAAAAGTTAAATTACATAAAAGTAGGTATTTTAAAACAATACGTTAAGTGCCTTTTCCATAGATATCTCAGATTTTTGCCAAAGTTTTTTTATTGGTTAAGGGAGTAGAGCTGTAGATAAGTGTCAACATTATCAATGCAATGCTCCAGAAAGAGTCAAAACGTGGCCTGAAAGTGAACTTCACAAAATATTTTTATGGTTTTAATAAATTTAGAGGATTTGAAATATTCAATATCTATTTCAAATATATCTTTTTTATATATTAGTAAATGTAAAAGATTTTGGAGGGATTAAATTAGTTTTTGAATAAATGTAAATAGTTTCTTTATCCATCAACTTACCTATTTATGAATTGATGAATGCATTTATCTATTTTTTTATTTAATATATTGATCCATTTATCTATTTTTTTATTTAATATATTGATCAATATAGATTTGAACTTTAGACCTTCTAAATGGGAGCTGCACTATGGGGTTATCTATTTAGTTGTTTAGACATAATTTAATATAAAACCTAGATACAATTAAAATTTGTGTCCATGTATGTATGTAGTAAAAAAATTAATTATGATGTAAAATAAAATATTTCATAAGTAAATAAAATGAATGGATATTGATGTATATAAAATTGTATTTGTGTTTGATGACTATTTATTTTTTCTATTAAGGATATATGTTGCCATAAAAAGATGATTACAATAGCTGCTATCATAAAACCAGCATGTACCAGAGACAATTATGTCGTAAGTTTAGCAACAAAAACAGTACCAAACTAAACTTAGCCTACATAACTATCTAACAACACCTATCAGATGTTCACATCGTGAATACATTACAGAAGATTGAAATAGATCGCTGAGTATTCAAAAGATCAAGTATATAATATGAAAGCAACAAATATCTCACAATAGATTAAAAAGGGATGTCATCGCGAGTTGTCACAGATTGTCTTCTTCTCTACGGTGGATCCATGCCATCCAACCTTGTTGTACCTCTATCTACCTGAAGGCCTTGTCATCTCTGATGTAGTGTTCATATGGGTGCCTGATCATCTCAGCTATAGGAATGTCTATTGCTGGTATAGCAATAAGTGGAACACCTGTGATGACTTCCTCTCCCTGTTGTCTCTGACCTTTCTTGTTGGCTGCTACTTCGTCCATGAAGCCATGCAGAGTAGTCTTAAAGGGGGAAAGTTCTTGGCTCTTCCGTGTCCATGTGTATCCATGTGATACTTCCCAAGTCCTGATCTTTACCATGCCATCTTTGAACAGATCCTCGAGCTTCTTATTCTTGATCTTGATCACCACTATAGCCTACACATTAATTCTGTAAAATATGAACCTCCTCAGAGGCTCAGTAAGGTTCCTGGAAATACCACATATTATCATCTCTAAGTTACCATATATGCCACATGATTAAAGCAGAGAGGAGGCCAAAAAAATAGTTGTAAGACATTTTAAGACCCTAAATGCATCCAGAAAGGATCTCGAGCCGGGATAGGGAGCTTCAATCAGATAAACCAAAGATTTTCCAGATTTCAACAGCAAAGGAACACTCGAAAAAAATATGAGGGATAGTCTCTGGGAGCCCACAATAGCTACACATAGAGTGATCTCCATTGGGAAGTATGAGAGGAAGCATGTGCAAGAGGTGATGCCAAAGAAAGCATTTGATCTTAGGCTCAGCAAAGGAGGACCACAACTTACATAAAATATTAGACCATTCAAGTGGATCAAGGCAGAGATTCCAACATAAGTTCACATTGGGATAATGGAAGGGTCGTCTGCTAGGAGAGCATATACCTACTTGGACTTGATATTAGGAAGGAAGGACCCATTAGGCCATTTGAATTTTAGGTGGCAGTTGTTGTCAACATAGCAATCTTCAGGAAGGTTAAGATCTTTATAGGTTCCAAAGAGAACAAAGTAGGTTCTAAATTGGGAGACAGGTAAGCCAAATTTAGATTTTAGATCTTCCCAATCAATAAGATTACCGTCTTGAATAATATCTGCCAAATAGGAAATACCCTTCTCATTCCATAGTCTAGCTAAGAAACCTTGAAGAAGAGAAAATGACTTATCTCTATGCTTGAGATTCCAACAAATGGATCTATTGCCACATATCAAGTTCTTGTTATGATTTATCTTACTATCTGTTATATAATTCTTAACATGGTCCCAACCTTTCGATATAGATTTAAACACTGCAGAGCCTTGTGTTTTAATATCCATATTACCAGTCAGGATATCATTGACAGATAAATTATTTCACTTCTTGTTATTCTTAGGAACTCCCCTAACAATGTTATTTCTTATCAAGGCTTTCTAGGGTTCCTCCCCCCCATAGCTCCAACAATCCATTTGGTGGCAAGAGAGATGCCTTGAAGCCTTAGATCCTTAAGACCTAATCCCTCTGCTTCTTCTTGTTGGTGCACCACTTCCATTTCACTACATGCCCTTTCCTATTACCTCTGCCATCGGACCACAGTTAGTCTCTAATACTCTTATGGATAGTGTTAAACTGATATTGACAGAAAAGCCAAGCAGAGGAGTAGTAGATCGTATAGGAAGAAAAGATTTTTTGACAGACCTACACTCTACCGGCTACGGATAGGTATTGACTATCCCATTTGTTCAATTTCATATCCACCTTTTGTTTAATCCGTTCCCACATTGATTTTAAGTTAGGGTTAATGGAGAATGGGATGCCCAAATATTTGACTTGGAATTCAAGCCCTTCCCATCTAAAATTCCATCTAGCAAGCCATGATGAGGGTTCCTCTGTCCACCCTAATCAAATTGACTTCTCCATTGAGATTTTTCTTCCTGAGGCAATACAAAACCACTCCATTTTATTCATGAATGTCTCTAGGTTTTCTAACTCTAATGTCAGTATTAGTGTTGTATCATCAACAAGCTAGATGTTGATAACTTTTTTCTCTTCCAAAATTGTTATTCCCCTAAATTTTGGTAGGAGTATCTCTTCTGGGAGTAGATAGCTAACTGCATCTAAATCAATGACAAACAAGGTTGGAGCAAGAGGGCATCCTTGTCTAATAGATCTAGTTAACTCAAAGGTTTCCGATTTGATACCATTGACCTCAACCCTGGTTAGAGCACCTATCATTAGGTTTTGTACCATTCTTATAAATTGATTGGGGAAACCTAAGGCTTCCATCATGAGATATTTGAAATCCCATTGAATTCGGTCATAGGCCTTCTCGTAGTCTAGGAGAAGCATACATGCTTTCTTTTTGGTTACCTTAGCCCACTCCATGGACTCCCAACAAGTGACCAAGTTTTCCAGAATGTACCTTCCTTTGTAAAAGCCTGCTTGGTTATGGCTGATAATTCTGGGGAGGATGTTTTTTAATCTGCTGGCCAAAGTTTTTTCCAAGATCTTGTAAGAGACCTTCAGAAGTGTGATTGGACACTATTTTTTAATCAAATATCTATCTCCTTCCTTGGGGATAAGTTTGATCAGTCCACTGTTAATCTCTCCCCCTAGGGATCCTTCTGTAAAGGCTTCTTCATACACCTCTAGCAATTCCTAACCAATCCAATCTATATTCTTTTTCTAGAATTCTATAGGTAACCCATCAGGGCCAGGGGCCTTGTCCAAAGCCATTTGTCTTATAGGCCCATTGATTTCCTCTAAGCAAATAGGTTTGTTGAGCAGGGTAAAGTCCTCAACCTTGAATCTATTAGGCACTTCTTGTTTGATCTTTTTTCTGGCCTCAACCACCCTTCTATCACTGTCCTTTGAGGTGAAGAGTTTTTGATAGTATTTCACAAAGGCTTGGACAATGGTCTGTTGATCCTCAATATTGTTGCCATTTTATTAGATCTCCTCAATCCTAGTCTTAGCTTCTTTCTTTTGAGCATATTGAAGTAGAACATCGACACCCTATCACCATCTTCCACCCACTTGCTCCTGGATATGATTTTAGCACCTATAAGTTTCTCATTATGCACTTTTCTAAGGGCCTCCTTGGTTTTAGTTAATATGGTCACACTATCTTCAGAACATGGGTTATCCTGAGGGTCATCTTCTATCCTAGAGAGATCTTCATGGAGATTCTCCTCAGCCCACCTGACATCTTTAGCCCTTTTCCTTCCTATAATTTGAAACAAGGATTTCCAACTCTCTGAGTTTTGGGCCCATCTACTCCTAGCATCTATGTGCTTCACCACTGCTTTATTGTACCATCTAATCATATAGGCCATATTGTAGAGACACTTCTCATCCAATAAGGATGTGTTGAGGCAGAATAAATTGTCTCGTGGATTGATTTTAATAGTACATCCATTAGGGTTGAATCTAGCAATAATGGGGTGGTGATCAAAAAGTGTAAAGGGATTCACTTTAACTTGTCTACCTACATCATCCCTCTAAAATTTAAGAAGATAGTGGTTGAAATAGAATCTATCAATCCTAGAGTATATTATTTTACCTCCTTTTTGATATTTTCACCATGTAAACCAAATATCCTTATGATCACTTTTGCACCCTTTTAGTGGGTCAAGAAGTTTGCTTATGTCGATCATTTGTTTCCAAAAAAAATATTCACTACCCTTCCATTCAAGTCTATTGCCCCCCAGTTTATCATGAGGATCCTCCACCATGTTAAAGTCTCCTCCTAGAATCCATGGGATGTTCTGAAGTTGAGCTATCCATTTCCACAAATCATTTCTTTCCTTATAGTCATTGGGAGCATAAACTCAACATATACCATATTCCTTACCTTTGTATTCCAGAACCAGCCAGATGACCTTGTTGCAAGGAGAAGTACCCCATCTAGAAACAAATTTAACCCAGAGAGGGATAACAAGAATAGTTTTACCTCCCCTCTATTTTTTTAGAGGTGGAAGAGGTAGTGGCTTCTCTCCATATACATTTAAGGGAGATGTCTAGGGTGAAGTTGGTAGCTTTTACCTCTTGCAGTAGTAGAAGATCTACTCATTTATTGGCCCTCAAAAATATCTCAACAATGTATTTCCTATCTAAGGATTCCAATCCTCTCACATTCTAGGAAGCAATTTTAATGTTCATATAGATTATGAAGAGGAGTCCATGCTAGTCCTACAACTCAAATAGCTCCTAAAGCTCATATAGCATTCAGGAAAGACATTGTTGTTATTGTTTTGGATTCTTTCTTATTCCTTGATCCAATCTGTCTCCCCCTTTTCCTCTTCATATCTTTGGGTCCAACCTTGTCATCTCCATCTTGCAGGTCTATAGAGATTTCTGGGGGTTTCGTGATTCTAGGTTTCCTTTTGATCTTATTATAATTAAACAGAACCTCCCATGAATTATCTACAAAAGGGATGATTGCCCAATCTTTATTCATCCCATGGTCATGAAATATCTCTTTAAGGGAGAGATCACTCTTCTGGGAAGAGACATCTATCTCAACTCTTTTGTTACCTTCCTCGACTACAGAAGGGATCTTATGATGTAAATGGGTAGGGGGAGTGGGTAAGAGGGGGGAAGCAAGGGGAACATGGGGTTGATGGAATGAATGTCAATTCATAGTCATTCAATGAGTTTCTAATAGAAGGGTTCCTGTCAATATAGTTGGTCTGATCCCCTAAAGTATCCATGTCAATATGATAACTCTCACTATTCTCAAACTCCCCTTCCTCTTGCCTACTCCCACTATCCATTTCCATCCTATCATCCCTTATGAATTGGAGGGTTGTATCAGGGAAATGTGATTGTTCAATAATTCTTTCATTGGTATTACCTCTCCTTATTTTGAAGGGTCCTTCCTTCTTCCTAATCTTATCCATAGCCAATTGTTGAGAATTCTTAACCTTGCTTCTCTTTCTTTTCTTATGCACATGAGGGATTCTATCTATAGTTCCATTGATGACTGTAAGACCTGGCATCTCCTCTGAGATTCCAATAAGGCCGAGGGAGATGGAGAGTTGGTCAAGACTCAATCAGACCATTTTAGGGTCAACAGAAGCAATACCTCCAGACTTGATAGAGGAGACTCAAGGAGGTTCAAAAGTCTAGAATTCAGGAGATGGGGGTAAATTAGCATCAGGTAAAGGAGGGTTCAACTCAATGTTTTTATCTCAGGGAAAGTTGCAGGGTTTGGATTTGGAGGCCATTAGAGGATAGTTTCTCCTTCTATGGCCATCTCTCTTGCAAAAGAAACATGTGTTTATCCTTCCCAAAAAAACATTGGACATGAAAAAAGGTTGTCTTCGAGTTCAAATATAATGCAATCAGGGATATCAACCCCAGGTTTAATCAAGATCAATACACGGGAATCAAGATGCGGGACGAGGGCATTAGACTAGTCTACCTAAACAACTTTGCCCAAAAATTTGAAGGCTTCTGGTAGAACATTATAGAGGAATGGAGGTAAATTATTAATGGTTAGCCATCTAGGGCACGAAAGTGCCAAAAATTTTCAATGTTTGCATTATAAGAAGAGGTAAGGGAACGGAAATTCATGAGCCTATGCTCCAATATTGTTTATCAACAACCACTTACTGACTAGCAGAATCATAGAAAAAAATTATGAAAAGCCCTTTCTGGATCATGCGACAAAAGGAAAATCTATAACCTAGTTTCTTAGTCCAAACAAAATGCAACCAGTTGTTCATAAAGACATGGGAAGGAATCTTATCAACATTCTCAGCAACAAGAAAGATAGCAAAATCTCCTAGCCTAGACCTCTCTGCTCTAATCACATCACACATATTTGAATTTGGAGAAATGACAAGATGCTTGTTGCCCAAAAACTTACCTCCTAGTTTTTCTTCGTAGTCTTCATCTCCTTGTTCTTTGCTGCAGAAGGTGGTGCCATCCTTTTTGAAAGGTATTCTCGTGACCACTTGGCTGAATGACCTAGTCTCCTTCTCTCTGTTGTTCTCTACAATAGAAACGGTAGTGTCGGTAGTAGGAGAAATGTCAACCCCACCCAAAGAATAGAACATATTGATTAGATGGGTAGGTTCATATTGAAAGCACTCTGCGTACGGAGGGCCACTAGGCTGCAACTTGCTAAAAAATGCAGAGCAAGTTGCAGAGTGATTTCTTTTGTTTTCTTTGATGGCTATTTAATTCTATAACATTATTTTTAATTATAATTTATCTATTCAATTCTTGTAATTATTTTGATTTATTTAATAAAAAATAATTCCAAATTAATATATATTTAATATATAAATTATCTAGATACTATATTTTCTTTACTCTATTATTTTTAATATTCTAATATAATTAAAATAGTCACATCATTAGATTTTCTTGAACTTAAACATTAATGTAGATAATCTCATTACTATATAATTAAAATACTCAATATTTATCTCATCTTTCATAATCTTCAATTTATTTATTATTGAAATAATATTAAAATTAATATAAAATATTAAGATATTTTTAATTTGTTTAATATTTTAAAATTATTATCGCTCTAACGGTCATGGAGGTGCTACTGGTAAGTGCAGATTCTAGTACTTTCTTGGAGCTGCAGACGGTTTCAAGAGTTTCTTAGAGGATCCTGTGAGGGGAGACAACAATGCTAGGGTTTCTGGCCCTTTAATATCGAATGAAGCCCTTGGGAGAAATGGGTCTGGCCTAAATGGGCCTTTTGGGTTTGGAGCGACAGATCATCAACATGCGAGTGTGTGTTTAGTAGGGGCTTTCAAGCCCATTATTATGGATTGGAAGATGAGGTAGAGATGGAAGTGGATCCTAATGTTTTTTTTTTGAAGCTTAGTCTAATTGGATGATTTCAAGGCTTGTGGCCAAGTTTATGTGAACTTCACAACTGGATTTCAGAGAACTGGGAGTTGATTTTGAATGGATGTGTTCAAATTTATCTGAGTGCCAGGGTTTTTTTTGTAGTATTATTTGAAAATGTTTGAGATAGGAATAAGATCTTATGTGTCTATCTCTGGAGTTGGGAGAATAAGCATCATCTGATGTTGAAACCCTAACATCTGACCTTTTGTCTAGCAAAAGAAACTTTTGATAGGGTTCCACTTTGGATAAGACTCCCAAAGCTATCACTCCACTTTTGATTTGACTCATGTTTAGAAGTTATTTGAAATTATTTAGGCAATTTTTTAATGGTGGATGAAGAGTCTTCAAATCTTCTGCATTCAACATATGCTCAAATTTTAGTGGAGATGAATATAGTAGATGGACTTCATGCAAAAATTACACTGAAGCATCCAAACCAACTCGCAGAACAATGCGAAAGAAACAACACAGAAAGAGAGAGAAGAAACAAAAAAGCTTTATATATTATTTCATCAAACATCATACATGTCGGGCTGTAAGGCCTTCCCAGTTTTGGCCATACACATTCAGATGTTTACAAAAAAATCTTCATACATGCGAGGTCATAGACCTGCGATATGAATCTACTAAGACTATCTTCTATCCAAAACTTCCCTCAAAACTAAGAACAGAGAGCCAAATATATACAAGAGTCCACCAAAAGAGGTCAACACTTAGATCCTATATATCCAACATAGGAACCAACAAAGATGCAAATTTAGGTCCACACATGTCCTAATGAGAGATCCCAACATTAATTACGCTACATAAATTAAATGCAGAAGTTGGCCAGAAGATCCAACATCAAAATAAACAACTTGATAAGAAGCCAACCAAACAACATAAACAACTTGGTAAGAAGCCAACCGAACAACTGAAACAACTTGGTTAGAACTAACCGAGTAGCCAAAACACCCACCGAGACCCATCGTTAAAGAAAGACAGAACAAGAACTAAGCCCAAGCTTCAAACAAAAGAAGTTATTGAGCACTTTACCGAGCAGCCTCCAACAAGCTATCGAACCAAAACAAACTTTTTTTTTTGTTGATACAGGATTGCCAAGAACCTAATATGCTCCTGCATCAGACACTAGGGGTTAAAAGAGATGATTCTCTGAATCATGAGTCAGGTACAACCTAAATTGAATCCAACTCAGATTGAGAAATCGAAGATGAGTCCTCAATCGGTCTGTTCTTCCATTTTACCAGATATTCCATGTAATCCCTTCCTCAAGTGCTTCTGCCAACTCGTTGTTTCAAAATCTTCTCAACTTCCTCTATTTTTTTCTTAGGATAATCACTTGGTATTTCAACTTCTTCATCAGGTTCATATTATACTCACATATGAATATAAAATATCTATTAAAAAATCCTAGAAGTATTTAATTTAATATTTCTGTAACACTTAAATGCACATATTATTATTATGATTTTAAAAATAATTTTATTTTGTAGTAGGAGCTTAGAAATCTATCTAAGTCAAACCCGAGACCATGCGTTGTCCACCCACAACCTCAAACCAACTCTGCTACCCGTGCAAACTTTTATAGAACAAATAGTTACTTTCTCCATTTTGATGATGGAGCTTATGCTAGTAGACAAATTATGTAAATGAGGTATAGTAGTTTTAATGTGGTGAATGGGTGGTGTTTTCTTCTTATAATAAAACTCTAGTCTAAAAGGACACAATATGGAGTATTATTTTAATATAGATTTTTAAATGTTTATTTGAATATTTGAAATTATTTTCTGGTTAGAGCAAAATTAAAAAATTATTTGACATATTATGATAAATATATTGGAAATGTAGAAACATAAATACAATTATAAAATACTAAAAATAAATTATGAAACATAATAAAATTGTAGAATACAGAAAAATATATATAATGTGTTTTAATAAAATAATATATTTAATTATCTTTTAAATTTCACATAATTTCTTGTTTTCACTATTTTTTTCAATTCTATAATTTAATGTTGTTCTTTAGTGGACTTATCATTGTTTAACTAAATAAATAATAATGAAATCATGATAAGATTTGTGAAATATCAATAAAAAGATTAATCATGACATAGTAATAAATATGATAAGATTTGTGAAATAGTAAAATATATAGTGTTTGTCTTCATTATGAATGTCCTTTTTTTTACTTTTAATTTTACTTTACAAATTACATGTGGTCTTTATTAGATTTACCATTTTCTAACTAAAGTCAATAAAAATATAATGAAGATTGTGATATATGAATAGAGATATTAGAGTTATCATTATCTAGTTAAAGGTCAATAAAACTTTAATAAGAATTGTGAAATATGAGTAGAGATCTTAATTAATAGACTGATAAATGTGATAAGATTTTTCATGATAGATTAATAAATATAATAAAATGTGTTAAGTATAAATGATAAAATTGTAGTTTCATAACACAAGTATTTTTTTATGCATGATATTTAATAATTTAGATAGGTATTAATGTTTTAATAGTATATGAAGATTTTGGAAAAGCAAAATCAAAAGATAAAAGATAATAAAATAACCCTTAAAAAAAGTGAATAATGTAAATACAAATTAACTTTATTTATGTAAGAAATAAAAAAATCTCTTTAAAATATCTATATTAAATTTTTATTTACTATAAACATTAATATTTCTTGATAACAATTTCAATATAAATATCTCAATACATTTTTTAAATAAATATATTTAAAATATCTAAAAATTTATAATAAAACAAATTTTAATTATTCTTACTTAAAATTTACCTAAAATTGTTAAAATGACACCTACATGGACTTTTAGGAATAAATCTACATCTTATGCTGTTCACTGATTTGAGTTTCAGGAATAAATCTACATCTTATGCTATTCACTAATTTGAGCTGATTTAATTTTAAAAGAAAGAAACTTGACCAAATGATGCATAAAGCCTATTTTTGAGATTGAAATTTGACATTGGTAAACAAATATTTGCATAGAAACAGAAAAAATAGCCTTGTTCTTTTGGCGCTGGGCGCCAGGCAGCCTTGAGAAGAGGCGGGGAAGATATGTGAAAGTCAGTTGACGGGTTGCACCGGTCTGCAGTCATTTCAGCCCGGTGGAATTTTTCTGTATGATCATTTTACGAGAGGCAGCTCATTGTGGCCAGTGAGATCTGTTCCAGAATAATAATCAAACCCACCATGAAAACCTGATCGAAGCCTGGTTCAATACTCAGACTGAAAACCTCTTTACCTAGCATAGTTCCCGGACAGCCGCTCTTGCGTTTCACCTGCACAGAAATTCTTTAGTCTTCGAGAAGAAAAACCTTTATTGCAAAAACGGTACAGAAAATGAAAATAAAGAGATTCACTACATACATAAATATGAAGAAATCAAACCGGGGGAGGCGCAGCCCCTACCTCTGCTGCAGCCATGCGAGGGGCGTTTGTGAAAATAGTGCAGTCGCGGTCTGAGAAGGAACCTTCGACCTCGTAATCTGAGCAGGGTTTGCAAATGAAGCCGCAATTCATAAATACTTGGACGCACTCTTTCGTAGGTACCATGGATGATTTCATCACAGTAAAGACGGGATCTTGACCATCGGATTTATCTCCAAGATAGCCTTCCCATCTGTGGTGTAGACTTGGAAGCTGCAAAGGGTGACCAACCATAAATCCATCAATTACATGATAGAATTTTCAGAACAAAACATAGAAATGAGATATTTGACTAAATCTGTTAAATACACGATAGAATTTGCAGAACAAGACTTAGATATGCGATATTTACCTTACATCTCTCAATTACATGAGAGAATTTGCAGACAACAACTTAAAAATGAGATTTTTACTTAAATCTATCAATTAAATTATAGAATATGCAGGACAAAACTTATATATATGCAAAATTTACCTTATATCTCTCAATTACATGAGAAAATTTGCCAGAAAATACTTAGAATTGAGATATTTACGTAAATCTATCAATTAAATTATAGAATCTGCAGAACAAAACTTATATATGAAATATTTACCTTATATTTCTCAATTACTAGAAAATTTGCCAGTAGGAAAAATACTTAGAAATGAGATATTTACTTAAATCTATCAGTTAGGTAATAGAATTTGCAGAACAGGACTTACAAATGAAATATTTATCAAATTACATAATAGAATTTGTAGAACAGGACTTACAAATGAGATATTTATCAAATTACATAATAGAATTTGCAGAACAGAACTTAGAAATGAGATAGTTTGCTTTTGACATATAGAATTTGCACAATAAAACTAAGAAATATAAGAAATGAGATATTTACCTAAATCTACCAATTACATAGTAAAATTTGCAAACAAAACTTAGAAATGAGATATTTTGTTCATAAAAATGAGATATTTACCTAAAATTACAAAAGATAGGTATACCTTGCGGCGCAAAGTGAGAAGCGGTTTGCCCTGGGCGGCCATGAGAATTAGGTGATTGTGAGCAAGGGCATAGGTATCCACTCTGAAGAGGAGATCTCCGTTAGAATCAAAGACAGTGAAACCCTCACCAGAAAATAGCAACGACTTGTTCCAAATCGTCAATGTGGTGGCCGTCTGAGAGCAAAATTGTTCATCCACAACAGTTTGCCCTGATAAATTTAGTAGTTGCGGATATTTTAGGGACATTTTCTTCCAAATCAGTTACAAACCAGATAAATGAGGGTTTGTAGGAGAGAAGAATTGTAGTGTCGCAATCTGCTTTCTCTCAATTTAGCTGTACTCTCCGATCGGTCTCTTCCTTTATAGTGATTTTTTTTTCCCTATTGAATGATGTGATTTGAACTTACTTTATAGTCATTTTCACATAACGGGGAGAAGTATTGGGTCGATTTTTTGGTGCGTTTTGATGGGAGAATCTGTCACTGTTCAAAATTAGGGACGTACAGATCTTTGGGCCATTGCCTATGTAGTGTCTAGAGTCTCTACTTACCGTTATTTGGGATATAGTGGCACTCATTATTCTCGAGAATATTTTTGTGTCTGCTGAATGAATGAAGTTTTTTTCGAACCAATTGAGCTTTCACATGGAGCCAGCTCATCCAACAAAAGTACATGGGTTGGAGCTAAATTACTTGAATTATGTATTATTATTCTTGGTCACTTTCCATGATTATGAAAATAATCTATGTGAGTGCAAATCTGATTTTGAGAGAGGAATCTTCATTTTTGGTACACATCTTTGATATTTGTGAAACTTTAATTTTTTCTTTCAATTCAATTGAAAGTATGTGCTATGCATTATTTGATTTTTAGTACTAAGAAACATCTTTTGGAATTTATTGTTCGAGAACTCTCCCTTGATTAATCTAGTGTTTGAATGGCTATAAAGAAGGATAAATAATAGCAATCACATAAAGGATGTCTTAGATGTTGAGGCAAGGAAGTAATACAATGATAAAAATTTTAATCATATATATGAATGTTAGAATTTTGTTATTAGATCTCAAAAAGATTTAAGTTGTTAATCATGATCTATAGGTGGCAAGTGTAATGTTTGATCCTTGTAATCGATACATAAAGATGGGTCACAAGGATTAATTTGACCCAAAAATTGAATTTGGAAGTTTTAATTTAAGGGTTCATTATGAATAAACCACATAATTTCTTGAGAGGAAATGGGTAAGAATAAGAATTAGAATTCATCTGTACTAGGAAATGCAAGTGGAATGGAATAAGGCTTGGGATATTGCTAGGGTTTAAAAAAAAATATTTCAATTGTATAGTTACGATTACATAAAGACTAACACATCCAAATGGATTCTAAAAAGAAAGGGAAAAGAGAAAAATTTTGCTATGTAATTTTTACCATAACAATCTCCTTCCTCTTTGATTTACATTCAAACTACTTTGAAGATTTGTTGAGTTGTTTTTACATTCCCTATTTCTTATTCTTCATCACACTTTTTCCAATCACATAAATTCACTTTTAATTCTTTAGTAGACTTTTCATTATTTAACTAAAGAACAATTAAACCATAATAATATAGGTGAAATATTAGAAAAAGTTTAATCATGACAAATAAAAACAAATATGATAAGATCTAATATTGAAAGATATGATTTATTTTCATGGTACAAGTCCTTTTATTTTTTCTTTTCAAAATTTACTACAATTATGCTTACTCTCCATTATTTTTCATTATATTTTTCAATCCTACAAACTAATTTTTATATTTAATCAACTTATCATTATCTAATTATAATGGTGAAATTCACATACTTGTACTATTTCTCATTCACTTTTGTATCCATTTTGAATACA
Organism: Thuja plicata; assembly: GCA_018584345.1. Lineage (NCBI taxonomy): Eukaryota > Viridiplantae > Streptophyta > Pinopsida > Cupressales > Cupressaceae > Thuja > Thuja plicata. The sequence goes on from MU224659.1 coordinate 2,443,389, forward strand.
TGATGCAATCATGTCAAAGCTAATCACCTTTAGTCATTCCCATATGCACATATCTCGATGCATTTAGGCCCCACCTTATCCTTAAATAAACACATAATCTAATATCTAATGCATTCTTCTTAATGAAACATTTATTAACTACATGATAGAATTTGACAACAAAACTTCCAAATGAGATATTTACCTAAATCTATCAATTACATAATATAATTTGTACAACAGAACTTAAAAACGAGATATTTACCTAAGTCTATCAATCTATTAAGAAAAGTCTATTTGGTAAAATATTTTTTCCTCTAAATTTATTAGTTTTTAAAATCATTATTACAAAAATCATTATTGAACTATAATTATAAAACTTTTCCATTTTATATAAAGAGTCAATTTTTTCAAATAAAATAATATTTTCTATATTTTTAAATAATGTTTCAATCAACTTCTCTATTATTTACTTTTGTATTTTATGATTAATTTTTATTGAAAGATATAAAAAATATATATTTAATATAAAAAATACATAGATTTTTGAATGTTTATTCAAATATTTGAAATTAATTTTGTCCTTACAAAAAAATAATTATTCTGCATATTATAATATAATGAATATATTAATTATCTATTTGAGAATTGACTAACTTTTACAACTGCTATAGATTATCTAACAATTATTATTACTATTTAATCCAACAATTATTATTACTATTTAAATTGGTCAACGTACACGTGAAGATAACACTCTTCAAATACACAATGGTCTACAGGAATTCGTTTCGTTCTCTATACTTTACAGTTCCGTGTCTTGGTCGAACAAACTTTAAGCTATTGTTAAAAAGCTGCCTAGTCTTCTTTAGTTTTGGTTACTTCGTTCAACAGTGAATTAGAGTTATTGCCATTGACACTTTTCTAAATCCTCTTACAAACACCTATAGAAAAAAACAGATTCTGTACTATCTTCGTGGAAAAATATAGCGTTTAATCATGGCCGATTTAATAAGATCTGGGAAATTTTGAAAAATTTATTTGTTTTAATGGTATATCGGTTTGTTCTTAATAAATTAAGAAATATAATAAAATTGTAAAATATATATGATTTGTTTTAATAATGTAATCTATATATATATATATATATATATATATATATATATATATATATATATATATATATATTNATATATATATATATATATATATATATATATATATATATATATATATATATATATATAATTTCTTATTTTCAACATACTTTTTCAATTTTATAATTTAATGTTGTTGTTTAGTGGACTTATCATTATTTAATTAAAGAATAATGAAAACATGATTAGACTCACTCAAGTATTGAAAGATATGATGTTTGTCTTTATTATAGACTTTCTAAAGTTCTTTTTTGAATTTTTTAAGAGCTACTAAATTAAATTTGTTCTTTATTAGATTTATCATTAGGTTTTAATTAATAAATTATTTTCAAATTTTCTTTTGAATGTGTTAAAAGCTCTTTACTTTTGATAAATGTAATAAGGTTTTGAAACATTAAAAGATATAAATAATATTTTGTTGTGCGTGTTTATTTTTTTTCAATTTTCTTTTGAATTTGGTAAAAAAATTCATTTGTATTTGCAAATTTATTTTAGTCTTTAGGGGACATATCATGATCTAATTAAAGGATAATAAAATCATAAGATTTGAGAAATATAATAGAGAGTTTCATCATGACAAACTATTAAACATGATCAAATTTAAGATATAGAAAGATATGATTTGTATGTTTATGGTGGACAATTTTTTTTCAAGTTTTGTTTTAATTTTTTATTAATAGAGTTATTTGTTTTTATTAAACTTTTTCAACCTTATAAATGAATTTTAGTCTTTAATAGACATATCATGATCTAATTAAAAGATAGATTATAATATAATTAATAAATAATTTAATCATGAAGATTAATGTGAAATATACAAAGATAAAATTTAAATATGTGAAATATAGAAAGATAAAATTTATAATTTCATAATACAAATAATTTTTCCTTTTAAATTTTCACTTGAATTTGTTAGAATATCTTATTTTGTCTATCCTACAAATTAATTTTAAGCAAACTTTTTTTTTTTTTTTGATAAAAATGGCATTTAGAGCTGAATTTCTGGATTTTGATTGTGTGTGTTTTTAAAAACACACAATCAAAATCCAGAAATTCAGCTCTAAATTCAATGGATTGTGGAAATCTGATCGATTTAAAAAATGGCATTGCCATTATACTTTTTATATATAAAACTGCTTCGGAAATGCAAGATAAACTAAATACGAACACCCTACGAGGCCATATAAAGCATCTGAGAAAATTCCAACATGCGACCCACAATAATACCCCTAAGCACAGCCAAAACAACTCGTCAGCCTATCCAGTCTCCTATAGTGGCATGTGCATCTGCCAAAATACCGTTGACCACCGCAATGGTTCTGTGAACCAAGCCCTGGTGCCAATGAACGCGCACTACAACATATAATGAAAAACTAACTGCAAAGGCACAATCCGACTACAGTTCAAAGAGAGTCATGTAGATAACTCCCTTAAGGATCTCACCAAGTTGTCACTGGACCTGAGAGTAGACACTAGCTGATTATGTTCCCATTCAAAAGAACCACGACGTAGTAAAACTCCCAAATTCGCTTGGTAGTCGGCTAGCCCATTTGCCTCTCTTTAGAAGTGAGATATCTTGTATTCCTCAAATAATGGAATGAATTTGCGCACTTCACTTAGAACATAATTAATCTCCCAGTTCACATCCTTATCCAAGGATATCGCTGAGGTGACTAGTTGGGAATCACCTTCAAAGTGAATCTGCTTTATACCCAAGCGGATTGCCCCCCTAATACCCAGCAATAAAGCTCTGGCTTCTGCCAAATTATTGGACCCCAAGGAAGTCTGACACCTGTCGCTCGAATAACATGGCCTTGTGAATCACGCAGAACCCACCTTGCTCCCGAGACCCCTGGATTCCCTTTTGAAGCACCGTCGAAATTTAACTTGACGAAGGAATTATCTAGAGGCTCCCATTTCACATCTTTCCTGGAGTCCTATTTAGATTGCTTACCAATTAGAACTCCCTTAAACAGGATTTGAATCGAAGACCAATTATTCAAAATCCTGGAGTCCTGAGAAGAGAAGGTTGATGATAGAGACTTTGAGCTGCTAACATATGCATTTACCATTTCTGAGATTGACTTCTCTGCCAACACAATGACCTGGTTAACCGTGCCAAATGACCTAGTTAAGCAAATTTATTATTATCTAACTAAAAGATAATATTATAAATTTACAAATACAAATAATATGTTAAATAAAATTGACATTTTTGTCATTAATAAATTCAATATAAATGTTTGCAGTCATCTCATCCCGGTGGAATTTTCCTGTCTGATCATTTTACAAGAGGAAGCTCATTGTGGCCAGTAAAATCTATTCCAGAATGATAATCAAACCCACCATGAAAACCTGATCGAAACTTGGTTCAATTCTCAGACTGAAAACATCTCTAACTAGCATAGTTCCTGGACATCCGCTCTTGCGTTTCACCTGCAAAGAAATTCTTTTGGCAGAAAATCTTTAACAAAAAAACCTTTTATCGCAAAAACGGTACAGAAAATAAAGAGATTCGCTAAATAAATATGAATATATCAAACCGGGGAGGTGCAGTCCCTACCTCTGCTGCAGCCATGCGAGGAGCGTTTGTGAAAATAGTGCAGTCGCGGTGTGAGAAGGAACCTTCGACCTCGTAATCTGAGCAGGGTTTCCATAAGAAGCCGCAATTCATAAATACTTGGACGCACTCTTTCGTAGGTACTATGGATGATTTCATCACAGTAAAGATGGGATCTTGACCATCGAATTTATCTCCAAGATAGCCTTCCCACCTGTGGTGTAGACTTGGAAGCTGCAAAGGGTGAACAACCATAAATCTATCAATTAAATAATAGTATTTTTAGAACAAAACTTAGAAATGAGATATTTACCTTAATCTGTCAAATATATGATAGAATTTGCAAAACATGAGGGAATTCGCATAAGAAGAGTGATTAAATGACTAAGAACAAGTATACAAAAACAAGCACTCATATAAATGATCTCTTAGATGGAGGCAAGAAAGTAATACAATGACAAATTGTCTAATCATATTAAATAAGGTAAGTTGTTAGCTATAATCTATAGGTTGCAAGTGAAATGTTGGATCCTTTGAATCAATCTATAAAAAGGTTAATTTGACCTAAAAATTGAATTTGAAAGTATGAATTTTGTGGTTCATTTGAATATACCACATATTTAAATCTTGAGATATATGTGAGCAAAAATCATGCCATTTGTATACTTATTGAATCACATAAAAAATAACCCATTGTAAATGGAATCCAAAAAAAAGAAAAAAGAGCAAATCTTTGCTAAGTAATTTTTACCATAACAAGCTACTTCAGCTTTGATTTACATGCCAACTACTTGTGATAGTTACATTTACACTCCCTATTTCTAAATTCTTCATTATACCTTTTTAGATCACACAAACTCACTTTTTATTCTTTAATGGACTTATCATTATTTAACTAAAGAATAATTAAATTATAATAATATAAATAAAATATTAAATAAAATTCATAATGACAAACAAACAAATGTGATATATATATA
>MU224659.1:2448820-2480143 GCA_018584345.1 Thuja plicata
GTAATATAATTCTCTCTCTCTCTCTCTCTCTCTCTCTCTCTCTCTCTCTCTCTCTCTCTCTCTCTCATCAAGTTTGTCAAACTCAAGTCAAATGCACTCACAAAGTAAGAATATATACATAAAATATAATATTTAACTCCTAATGCCTTTGTACAATAATAAAATTTGTTTGAGCTTCCAGGGGTGCTACCCCCCAAAACCCCACAAGGGTGTTGACCCTTGACCTCGTCTTGTGGGCATTGCCCCCAAACCCCCGTTGAATAATTTGGGGAGAAATTATGCCAATAAAGTTTGGAAAAAAATAACCTTTGAGTTTGATTAGGCTCCATATACTAATATTAGGGTTTCAGGGAAAGAGGGGGAAGATGTAGGAGAGAGAGAGAGAGAGAGAGAGAGAGAGAGAGAGAGAGAGAGAGAGAGAGAGAGAGAGAGAGAGAGAGAGAGAGAGAGCATTTTCCATATATGGTGTACGCTTTTTTTACTGCTTTAGAAAATACAAAAGCTAAGGGTTAGATTTTCCTTGGGCATCTAACCCAAAGGATTGGACAATTCAAAAAAGTCTGAGATGTGTTTTTCAACAAACATACAAAAAATTCTTATTTTTTCTTCATGCTCCCTGTCAGATTTGTATGTTGTTCAACAAAAACAAGATGTTATAGAACTTTCTGTTAGCTATCTATCCATATAATTTATTTTGAATTCTGATTATGTTAAGCTTTTCATTTCTAATTTATTTTGTATCCAACTTTTATCAAAAACCAACATATACTATTTTGGACATAGATTTTGGCTCATTCATCAAATTTTGAAACAAGTTACTTTTTTAGAAACTATCTACTCCATTCTAAACACTTAAAAAAAAAATTTGTTTAGATTTCAATGATTTCTATGGGGAGCATGCTCAAATTTCATGTTTTCAGAATGTGTCCACTTCGGTAATCTGTAAAAAATCATATGCTCATAAAAAAATTAGCAGAAAAATCCAGGATAAACTATGTGGTAGCTAACTACTCACTGGAGTGATTAAAAAAATTCATAAAAAGCTAATATTTTAGGGGGAGCACACTATGTGTGTGGTAAAATGTGACATTCAATCTACAACACCAAATACTTCAATAAACCATTAATTCAAGGGGGTTAGTATAAAATCAAAATCAAAATCAAAATCATTGCACAAACTACCCTCAAGAGTGGCTTATTTACTTCCTATTTGAAGTGAGTTTGATTCTATAAAAATGCTCATTAGATTGGCATGGAGAATCAGTGATTATACGAATCCAAAACGAAAGATTTCATGAAATGATCAAGATGCATGAACTTGCATACTTTTCTCTCAAAGACCTTGAAAATTAAATACAATGCATAAGAAAACTAAATGCATATTAACTATGAAATGCAGCCAAGAAAGTCATTACCAACTGTTAAATGAAACTAGGAATGAAGCTACCATTAAACTAGAAATGCAAGCTAGAGTCTAAGTGCAAGAAAATTAAGCTACTATGGAGATGAAGGCAAGAACAATGCACAAAACCTAGAACAAAACTAACATTATAACCTTACTTCTCAAATTGCCTCTCTTTTGAACAAAGAGAACTATTCCTTTTATAGGAAATTTGATGAAATGAACGGTCAAGATTCAACCAAGAAGAGTGATAGAGATGCAATTTCCCTCAATCCATGTGTGTTTGATCCAAGTTAAATTCTCTCGATTGGTCAACCTTGTGCTTGTTTGGGGGAGAATAAGAAAAAATTGGCAATTTCCTCATTTAATTGCTTTTATTTGAATTTTGAGTGCTCACACATGTGTGAGGATGTGTGAATGGGTTCACTTAATTAAAAGAGGTTTAGGACTTCTAATTATTTAAGGTATAGCTCAAGCAATTAGGTGTTTTGAGTAATAGTTTGATTCAAAAATTCATGTTTAATTATGCAAGCAAGTTTGATTAAATGCATCATAATTAGGGTCTACTAATAAATGCCTTTGATTTAGGGTTTCTTAAGGCCAATTAATCAAATTAGAGGCTATAGATTTACTAGACCAATTTTAGGTGATTACAATTTTCCCTCTTTGAATTGATGTGCGAGTAGCACGTTGATTCAAAGAACTTTGATGAAAGATCCACAAATAGCTTGATGTGAAGCGATGAAACTATCTCTCATATCAGAACCAATTGAAAACTTGATTGAACAAAAATTGATTGAAGAATGAAGATATCAACTCTAGACTTGATTAAGAGAAGACTGAGAGAGAGAGAGATCTGAAGATGTCAATTGTGGACTTGATTGAGTGAAGAATGAAAGAAAGGTTCAAATATCTAGCTTGATGTGAAGCGATGAAACATAACATCCATTCCTAGAGTAGATTTCTCAAATTTGGATTGGTTTTGAATGACGACTCAACCTAATGTGATGTGGTGAGATTGACTTCCATTCAATTGATTACTTGGGATAATTGACGTGATATGGGTCCTAATGAAGCCAATTACCTAATTAAGAGGTACTATCAGATTGATGTAGTGTGATGAATCTGATATACCCCTTGGGATTCAAGTGATGTGATTTGAAGCGATGAAATCACTTGGGAGAAGCCTGGTTTGATACGGAACCCTGATGCCCCTAGAGATTTAACTTGTTGATGTGAATCAAATTATTGATGTAATGGTGCTTCCCCCTTGGGATCAAAATCAAAATGAGGTGAGGGCGACAAGCTTGATAGATTGAAAAGCATCGAATAGTCTGAATAGATGCAAGAAGATTAGATGCAATCTTTAAATGAGAGTTGGTTGAAATTTTTTTGATCAAGAGTTGACTTAGGTTGACCAAGGTTGAATTTTTTGAATTGAAGTGGAGAATGCTTGATTTAGTCATTTAGGAGCAATTTCAAAGAGGAATCCTGTGGGGCAAGCTTCTGCGATCAACTGCATTTGTGTAACATGTTAATCTACATTTTTAGCATCAAAATATTGTCATATTTTGATTTTGGTCCTAAAAATAGATTCAGAACTGTCCAATTAGCCAAGGGTGTAATTTTCACGTTCATTGGAGCAATTGGCAAAATTAGTTCAAAAGCTATATAAGGTACAAAAGGGTCATTTTCACCTTCCAAGTTTAAAATTTGAAAACCTTCTCTGAGTCCCAAAATGGTGGTTCCGATCGCAGATCATCGATTTGAGCACATGCAGAGGCACGATCAGTCAAATAATTACCCGCCTCTAGTGAGTAATAAAAAAAATTTCTCTTTAAATCCAATTTTTTCATGTTTTAGTTAGATTTTTCATTTTTTTTTGCTTTTTTCAACCATAGGACTCGATTTGTCGTACAGGCCGGTGAGAGCAAGGGATGTGTGTGTGTGTGTGTGTGTGTGTGTGTGTGTGAGAGAGAGAGAGAGAGAGAGAGAGAGAGTTTTCCATATATGGTGTACACACTTTTTACTACTTTAGAAAATAGAAAACCTAAGGGTTAGATTTTCCTTGGGCATCTAACCCAAACATTTGGACGATTCAAAGAGGTCTGAGACACATTTTTCCAGGAAACATGCAAAAAAACAATATTTTTCCATGTGTGCTCCCCGTAAGGTTTGCACGTTGTTCAACAACAACAAAATTAAACAACAAGATGTTATAAAACTCTCTGTTAGCTATCTATCCATATAACTTATTTTGAACTCTAATTATGTTAAGCTTTTCATTTCTAATTTTTTTTGTAAGTGTGTTCTATTTTTGTCAAAAACCAACATCTACTATTTTGGGCATAGATTTTGGCTCATTCATCAAAGTTTGAAACAAGTTACTTTTTTAGAAACTAGACTCCATTCTAAACACTTTTTAAAAAAAAAAGTTTTAATTTTTTATTAGTTTTCAATGATTTCTATGGGGAGCATGCTCAAATTTCACATTTTCAAGAATGTGTCCACTTCAATAATTCGTAAAAAATCATATGTTCATAAAAAAATAGCAGAAAAATCTAGGATAAACTACGTGGTGTTAGCCAACTTCTCACCAGAGTGATTCAAAAAAAAGTTAACATTTTAGGGGGAGCACACCAGATGCTATGTTATATTTTTTCACAAAAAATAAGACCACTTTTTGTGCTCCCCTTTTTTGAGGGCCTCAATATCAATCAATTTACAAAAAAATTAGTAGTTTTAAAACTAGATTCAAAGTAATACAACTCTTGTTCTTGTTGCATCTTCCAAGTTTGAGTATAACTCTCTTCAATTTCTCATTGAAGTTCAGATTTTTCTAATTTAAAAAAAAAATGTGGCATCTTATACCTCCTTTTTGATCCCGAACCTTTGTGCCCTTACCCCTTTCAATAATTCAAATTCAAATTTTCATCAATTGACCCAACTAAGCACATATTTTGTTAAATTTAATGATATGCGCTATTGTTTAAAGGCATCCATTATACAATATATTTATCTTTAGATCTCTCACATCCTCTCCCATCTTACAATATTAAAGGAATGATAAGAACAAAATGTATGTTTTCCATTTATAATCATGCTAGTTTTGAGGTGCCAACCTTGGTGTCTAATCTTTCCTAAACTTCGCCATACGGATGTAATATTTCCCAATGTGGGGGTTTCATAGTTCTTAATTCCCAAGCCCCATAATGACATATCTATATTAATTTCTTCTATGATTACCAAGTGACGATGAAATATTTCTAGTCATTTGTTTCAATGGGTGGCCCAATTTATCTTAATTCCTTCCCATCGACAACCCAATTGTCCATTACATATTCTTCTAGATTCACTCTCTATGTAAATGTGGTTCAAAGTATATTCCTCAAAAAAAATTAAGGAGCTCCAAAATCCTTTCTAACATGGACTTAAACCTCTAGTTGGGTGTTAAGACTAATATTACAATGTTTATTACCAAATTTGAATCTACTTCAATCTCTACTTTGTCAACCTCAAGATCCTTGTAGAAGAGAAATCCATGTGTGATCACATTTAATTCTACAATGACATTGGTATCCAATTTCAAGGGAGCTACCAATCCACCAACTATCTCCCCATTCCTCAATTTGATGATGGAACTCATGCTAGAAGGACCTAGATTCCCCTATGAGGCACTATCAAAGTTCAATTATACCATCTATAGTTTGATAGTTGTCATTTTACCTAATTTATTAGATGGGTTATATTCCTTCTCCCTCGCCCCAATAAATAGACATATGCACAATCCATGTCATTGAAACCTCATTTTTCCATTCTACTCAATAAATTTTACTTCTAATTTGTGTTGAAATTGGTTCTACTATTGACCACCCCCTTGCAACCTCTAATTATTTTATTTAAGGAAGCTAATGTCATTTCCTTATCATCAAATATCCTTCAATTTCATCTCATTCCAAATTTCATAGATAATTAAGGAATGGAAGATGACCCACAAGCATCTGAGGAGACTAGACAACAATTTAATTGGCCATCCTTTAAATAAACTCATTATGTATTTCGTCAAGATTGTGATCATAGTGTTTTTTAGTGGCGAATATTCACCTTTTTGGCAAATTTGGGAATTATCATTGCCAAAATTGGCAAATCGTGCCCGATACATGGTGATCCAAATCACCCAATTTTAACATGGTAACAGGTCAATAGTCTTTCAATCCGCCATTAAGATTTTTCCATTTGACGTGGTTAACCGGTATATTCACCTTTAACTAGTCCAATGTGGTTCTTGTAATGACCTCTTAATTCGCCCAATATCTTACAAAAATCTGTCGACCAGGTCCTATTTCGCCAATGGTTATTAATTATGAATTGAATGAGTCAGCCCATTTTGCCCAAAAAAATTTACATTGCTTGGTGGATGACCATTATATTTGTCAACATTGTTATATTAACCAAGACCGGTTTCGCCAACCGTTTGTTAATTCCTACAATGTGCATTGAACAAGTCAACACATTTTTCGCTACACTTAAATCAAGATGTTAATGTATTTGGAAAAGTCCGCGAATTCACAAAAAATGAAAATTAGAATCATGGATTGATATAAATTCAAATCAGTTAATTAAAAGTTTGAAAAATTAAACACAATTTCATATTTGTTACAGTCTTTTCGTGTCCGATTACAAAATTTTGGAGGGCCAGATTTGCAAATTACAATCTTGCAATAGTTAAAAAATGATTCAACATTTAAGATAAAGTGTAAAGGACCAAGGTAAGAAATTATTTGTTCACACTTCACATTATTGCTATTAATTTTAATTCCTAGAATCCTAGTGACTAGTCAGAGGTCAAGATGTCAAACAAGGGTGAATACCCTGAGTATCCTCAGGCTGGTGAAGGGATTCAGATATTAGGGGAGGTTGAGACTCAAAATTTTCACTATGGTGATAGAACTGAAGGGATTTCTATGTCAGGCATGGGAAAGACTGATACTCCTCAGGGAAGTGAAGGGATTGCAAATGAAAGGTGTTGCCCCACTTTTGGTCTTTATACCTCAAGACAAAAATGGATGTTTTATGTGTATTAGTAGTCTTGGAAGTTTCATGCAAGTTCGGAGTCTAAGTCTAGAAATCCCCTTAGGATAGAAGGCCTTTATCACATTTCCCTAACTTGACTTCTCCTTCCTAAGCCGGGGGGATTCTGGGTCTGAAAATCATGTTTTTATCGGGTAGGTTAAGTCCCCAATCTGGTAAAGGCCGTGTTTTAAAAGATTCTAACTTCAAAATCATATACAAATGAAATACTTTGCCTCATATCTTCAAGTTGCAGCATTTGCAGGAAATCAAGTTTTGGCTTCTCCATGGCAGAAAATCACATATGGAGTGTGCTTTTCGCAATTGATAGACTTAAGAATATCAGAGGTAAATAAAGATGGAAAATGAGGAAGTCAGGAACAAGAAAGCTTTGAGCACTCATATTGAACCTATGGGAAACAAAAGAAATGATCAAACGAAGAAGATTTCATGGAATTCACCATAGGAAGAAAAGCAGAAAATGGCTTCTCCTCTGCTCCTACCGACGGGTTCTGACTCACGAGATGCGTTTTCCACCAAACTCTCAAGGTGAAGAAGTTTTGAAATATAATCCATCCCATAAGAGATCTGACATATAAGAAAGCCAATGGAATAAATATATATCATTTTGGCACCCCTATAGCCCAAAATTCTCCTTTGGCAGATTTTCAGACACAGAGCACTCCAAAAGGATTTTTTCGCCCAAAGGGGAAGCGAAAAAGTAATTCTCCGCCGCTTCAAGAAAGTTACCGTTACGGTTTCTAAACTAAAAAAATGTTTTCTAACGGCATGTAAAGCAAAGTAATTAATTCAAATAAGGCCATTTTACTTTGTAATGGGCTTGTTCATTAATGTAAAGGTCTTTTCATTCGTGTGGTGCGGGAAGTCGGTCGTTAAACGATAATAATTCAAAAAGTATAAAATCAGTTGAAGATTTCAAACTGGAACCACCATTGTTCACCAATTTTTTTGAATTCGAAGTAGCTCAGACTAGTTTCTCATTGTCTCTGTATCCCAAAGATAAATTTGAATCTCTGGGTTGAATCATACTCACATGGCTTCTAAATTTGTGGTATTCAACGGAATGACCGACATTATCTCTGAGTGGCACAAAATCTCAGATACCTTGTTGAAGTTCTTCAACATGCAAAAATTTCAAAATAGATTGAGAGTGGAGCAGATGCACCCTATCATAGAGAAGCTTAAGGAGAGTGGGTTCGTCAAAGCCGCCGATTTTCCTATAGTCATTCAAGCTCCTGAGTTGGTCCGGGAATGTATAGCCCGATACAACCCAGACACCAAGCAAATTCTCCTACCAGACAACATGGTGCTCCTCTCCATTGATAGAGAATCTGTCTAGAATTCCCTCCACATTCTAGAGTAGGTGGAATACTCTGAGATGACTTATATTTGGGCGATTTTCAAATATTTAGCGAAGAGACCAGTATGGAAAAGAGAGATTATGAAGTCATGGTTTAAAGAACACAAGAGCGCCAAGGGCAAGTTGCCCAAAAAATTATTTGGCATAAATCTAAAGCCAGAGATCATGGACATCCTGGTATTGCTTCACAAGATTAGAGGTGAGAGCGAAGCTCTTAATTTTGTTGAAAAAAATTTCTTCCTAGTTCAGATAATCTATTCTCAGCACCATTTCATTGACTAGGCCCTAATGGTGAGTGAGAATCTCTCGGACGCCCTCAATAGGGCCAAGTTCCATAATGAATTCTACATGTCTTCTATCCTCTTGTATATTTTAGCTACGATTCAAATCTGGCCTAGGCTTCCTAGGTTAGAGGAATTCCCAGATGATGTAAAAAGCTATGAGTTTTTCCCTTCTTTGCAACTACAAAATAGTTATGCTGATTATCTCATAGTTAATGATGCCTTTACAATGAGACTCTGTAGGGAGCTACAAGGTTTTCTGGAAAGGAGATTTTCTCCTGAAGCCATGGCTTTTATAAGCCAATTCAGATGCTATTTCATTCAGTTTGTAGATTTCTCATATCTTCGTCTTGTAGGTTTCGATGACTTTCCTTTGAAGCTGCCCAGATACCCTACTGACATGATCATGCTGATCGAAGTAATGAGGCAAGCACTCCAGGTGAACCTGATCTATTCAGAGGCAAAGAAGAAAGGATATGAGTTCCCAACGACCATTAGAGCTTACAGTTGTGCGTCCCGGTCAGAGACGAAGAATGTTCTTAAAACATTCTCGAAGAAGTTCTCTCTGGAAACATATGATGTTGTAAGGCCATAGTATGATCCTGTTAATTATGCTAGAGATGTCTTACAAATGAGTCGGGCCATTCACCATGTACTTGATATTGAGGACTATTGGGCCAATTACAAAGATGACTTGGAGAGTAGGGAAAGATTCTATGCCCAGTTAACCATTGAACAGATCAAAAATTTCAATGTTAACATTGTTGTAGAAGGGCTAGAAGATGATGGCTACCATCTGTATGATGACACATCCTTGGAGAAGATAAAGTCCACCCCTATCAGCTCAGAGCCTTTTCTAGACCAGGTAGTAAGTTAATTATAGGCTCTGATGGGGGAATTTACAAAAGAACAGTTCAATGGGTTGAGTGGACTGCAGGCCGAAGAAAGAGGTCAGAAAGGAAGCCTCCCACTCAGCGAACTCCGGCGAAGGCAACTTCTGGTGCCACAACCACCTCATCAACAACAATCTCTACAGTTGCAAAAGGATCAATTCAACCATCGGGAGGTAGCGATGAACCTCCTGAGAAAGCTTCTCTCTTAGAGAATACCTGCGGAGAAGGTCCTCTCCCAGATATCGGAGTCACAGAAGAAGTCATCCCAACAGACCAAATTAAGTCTATAGCTGAGATTTCCAAAGCTACAGAGCCCAAACAACCAATTAGTGTTATTGCTGTAGATACTTCGGCTGGGACTTCGACCCAAGAAACTCCAAAGAAGGCATCCCCTGTTATAGTTGAAGTTGGAGAGGATAGCCCTAGTACCTCTACAGAATCGGATAAGAGAGGTGGGGAGCAACATGAGGTTGCTCAAGTTGTAAAATTAATCTCCTCCTCACCTACTACAGTGAATCCATTCGCTTCCCACCATAAAAATACTCCCCCACTCATAAGGAAGCTGTTTATCGAAGAGTTGGTCTTTTCCAACAAGGTCACTAGCGCAGAGTCATGGATAGCAAACACTCTAGAGTGCAAAAGGAAGAGAGTGGGAGAAGAAATTCCCAGCCAGGACACTCTATCATAGGATTTTCAGCCCAAGGCTACTACAAGCAAGTAGAAGAGTGTAAAGATAATGTCTACTCTGGGTCGTGATCCTGAGACAGGGCACTTCACCATGGAAGTAGCCAAACCCACTAAATAAGGCAGACTCGAAGATCTTATGGCTTCTAACTTTTAGTTGTAGTCATTTGATATGGGATTGGCTCGACACGATAACAAGGTGGACTGGTGGAAGTCCACTAATGTAGTAATAGAGGAAGAGCTGGAAGATCTCAAGACTTCCAAAATTCAGCTTAACGTGGAAGTGGCCCAGCTAACTGACTTCATCAGGCAACTCCTAACTCCTATTGCGAGTGCTCCCAGTACCCAAACTTCTTTTGATCCCAGTGCTGCTGAGAACCAAGTCATTATGGCTAAGTTGCAAGAAGATTGACATTATGGGTAAATTGGTAAGAGGTGGATTGAGAGGCTCGAGTCAGAAGGTCTAGCGATCATTGAGCAGTTAGGTAATGTTGTTCTAAGGCTAGAAACAGAGAAGAACAACATTGAGAAGAATTTACAGACTCTCACTACAGAAAGAGTAAGATTCCAAGAATGCATTTGCATGTGGAAGTAAAGATGAAGACTAAGGAGGCCCTAAAATCTAAGATCCTATAGAAGGGTGATGAGCCCTTGATCGAATGGCTCCAAGGTCTGGAGTTCAAAATCGAGATGATCATTCAGGCCGAGACCGGACTACAAAAAATAGATGTTAAAGTGTAAGAGGAACAATGTAAAGATTATAAACTCCTCTTGGGACTTCATGTGGAATCGCAAACCAGTGGTGAAGGTAAAGAAATAGTTGGAGTGGTCAACATGCAGAAGTCATTCACAAATTATCTGCACAAGTTAGCGGAGCAGTCTTCGACTCATTTAGACAAGGTGCTAGAACTCCAGCAATTGAGTGGATGCATCTTTAGGGCTATGGAGTAATTGAAAGACCGGATAGAAGCAATCAAGACTCTAGCCAAAGAACATTCCAGATGGCTCGTCCGTTACACCAATGTCCACGTCAATAGACATAAAGAGCTCATCCAAGTCATCACTATTGTGATCTCCTATAGGGCCAAATTAGATAAGGGGAAGGAAACTAAATCATAAATATATTCTCCCCTTGTGCTATTTTTGTTAAGTTTTGTAACGGATAAACCTTTGGTTATCATTTCTGGTTGGGGAAGTTGAACTATTTCGGTTACCCCTTTTTGTAACAGTCCAATCTGGAACTCTATATGTATTATTCCAAAAATCAATACGGAGGTCGGCTAAATTTTGGTGTGAAGAATATCATTGTTGCTGAGTCAATTGTGTATGTCTGAATGCCATTTCTTTAACTATTCCATTGTATTTCATTTATCTTTCTGTTGAATTTGAACGTCTCTTTTAAGTTAGATTCGTAAACTGCATTTGAACCATAATTCTGTATTATAATTTGATACGGCTAATTAAGGGGAAAATAAGTTGCTACTCTAAGTTTTGGGAATGTTCTTATGATATAGATTGACTCAATATCATTACATTGTTAACTTTCAGTCTTGCATCTGTATTTTTAGTAATTGTCCATGCATTACTAGCTTTGGGAATTAATCGGATTGATAAAGTCTTAGAATTGGCTAGATTTAGAGTTGTACTTACTTTTCCTGAGCTATTTGCTGTCTAGATTTAGCTTGTTTTACCTCTCCTGCTCTCGGGTTAAGAGCATATCCCCTGTTAGATTAGGAAAGATTAAAATTCATTGAATATTATTCACATAAGGGAGCTGTACCTTCCAATTCAGAGGGAAAATAGGTTTTCAAGTAACTATTTCCCAACTGTTGTATTCAATTGTTCTTAAACATTTTTGGATATTTTAGAGTTACATTCAAAAGAACAATCTGTTTACCAACAAAAGGCCAAGCCTAGAATTTGACAAGGCTAAGACTCCTCAGGGCATTGAAGGGATTAGAAGGGTAGACACGAGTAAGACTCCTCAGGGTAGTGAAGGGATTGGAAGGGTGGAAAAGAGTAAGAATCCCTAGGGAAGTGAAGGGATTGGGAGGCCATCAAAATTCCCAAAACTTAGTGATACTACCATAAATGATTTCTTTGGAATTGGCAATATTTCTGCTCCATTAACTTCTGCAATTGCAAGTGTAAAAGCCATTCACAGTAGCTCACCAGTACCACCACCACAAGCTGGGGTTGTCATTGAGTTAAATAAAAATGCATCAAATGCAGATAACAATGGTAGCACATCAGAAGATGTTATAAGGGATACACATAACCAGTTGGATTAAAATGCTAGCAATTAAGATAATATTGATGTTGGTAGGAAGAAAAGAAAAAAGGAAAGTAAAAATGGGGTGGGAGTAGGAAATGACACAAAATTTTAAGGTTGATTGGGTAGAAAAGTACTTGTTCATTGAACTAGTCCAAAATAATGATGAACTACCAACAAAATGCATGTGTAAGATTTGTACCTAGAAAACTAAAATAGAGAAGAAGTTGTAGCTAAAACTTGACACTATAGAAAAGCATATTGGTAAGGTTTATGAAAAATAGACCATGATAGACGGACAATAAATATCAATAGTGAGATGAAAATCAATGAAAGAATATATTCATGTTAAGTATGCCATAGAATATGAAGAGCATAACAAGAGAATGTCAGTAATTGCCAGTAGTGGAAATCCAATCAAGGTTGGGTTTCAACATGTAACCAATGAAGAAAACCTAACAAAGACCGTTCAAATGAGTGTTTTTTTTCATATTCTATCCAGAGGGCATCCTATGAGAGACTTCTTAGAATATGGTAATTTATTCTCTTTTTTTGAGATTTCCTGACTATCTTATGTCACATTGGGCAACAAACGCTGGATGGGAAATGGAAAACTAACTTTCTGAGGTGGAAAAGAAAAAAATACAGGAAAAAGTAAAATAGTTTAGATTCATTTCATTATCCATAGATGAAGTTACTATAGTAGATAACACTTCTTGGGTCTATATGTATGTTTATAAAGTAAAATAACATGTCTGCCAAGCTCATCTACTATGTGCTCATAAAATAAGGGGCAATTCAACAACAAACAACTTATATTTTGAAGTCAAGAAATATTTGAATGAAGTTGCTCGTATGGATAATATGAAATTTGGCAAGAAGTTAGTGTGTGTTGGAGCCGATGGAGCTGCAATAGTTCAAGGCCAAAAGAATGGTCTTTGTGCAAGATTACAAACTAGTATTGCACCTTACATGCTTTTCATATATTACATGGCCTACCAAATGAATTTGGCATATAAAATTGTAAGGGATTTTCCTACAGTGTCAAAAGTTGAAGATCAAGTCCGCGAGCTATACTCTTACTTATGCAGAATTCCTAAACATTTTGTAGAATTTAAGATTTTTTTAGATGGAGTAACAACATGAAACAAGCTTCTCAAGAATGTTGAGACCAGATGGATATCTTTGCATGGACCAGTAGAATGAGTTCTAACAGAATATCATTCCTTGACTGGACTAATATATGAGCAACACCTCATAGTAGACAAAGTTGTTGATCTGTTACATAAGTTAAGTGATATAAAGACTATGTCAACTTTAGACAATCTTCTACTCATGCTAGATTTAATCAACAAACTTGTTAAGAAATCCCAAGATAGAACTATGTATATCCATGAGTATAGCAGTTTCAGATATCACAACACTTCAAAGCCTAATTTTTTCAAGTGGTAGATAATTACAGATTTGAATCATGCTGAGAATTTTTTACAATTCAATGCAAAAAATGATTTATGTGTGTTTTTGAAAGGATATGAAATACAAATGCACCAATCTAATATGTGCAAGCGAGGCAGACTACTTCTAGTTAAAAAGGCAGATTTTGACAGGATTCTTAAATCCGTTAGTGATAATTTGATGTCAATCCTACCAAATTTCAACTGAGATTCGTGAAAGATTCCCTTGAGAAGAAATTATTGAAGCCATGGGTTGTGTGTTTCCTCAAATCTTTGGAAAAAATACGTAAGAGATACACAAATTGATGCACATATCTTTCATAAAAAAGTGATGAATTAATGAGAGAGTTTTCAAAACATGTAGATGTTGGAAATAGAATATTGGGAAAGAAAGATACTGAGAGAGGGGGGGGGGGCGGGGGGGGGAATCAGATCTTGAAATTTAANAGAGGGGGGGGGGGCGGGGGGGTGAATCAGATCTTGAAATTTAATCACTTTAAAACAAACTGATCCACAAACATATAAATATGTAATCGATCTAACATCTAGTAGCATCCATGACAGTAAATGAATAACACAATACACAGAATTTGGTAACCCAGAAACCCAAATAGGTAAAAATGGGATGGGATGACACCCACAAATTCTTCACTACTACAGCAATAAAGTGTGCCTGTTAGGGCTACAAAAGTTTTATTACAATATACAATCTACCTGGTTAAAGGTCTGCTCAGTTAAGAGCTTTAGATCATTACAATCTACCTTGTGAAAGGATTTCAACTTACAGTAAAGTAAGAACTCTACTAAGAGATTTAGAAAGGTCTCCACTATGTTAAGAGATTTCTCCTGATACACTTGTTAGAATGTCTCAAGTACTGATCCTTCGATGTGCACTTCAATGTTGATAACAGATCTCCTCTTTACAATACCTTTTCTGATCTTATAATCTGATATGTCTTTACTCTGCTATTCACTGCTCTGTCACTCTTCAAGATCTATGCTTCCTTTACAAAATAACCCTCTGCACATCTCAAAATGAATGCACACACTTCTCACATTTTAAAAATTAGGGTAAGAAGCAATCTTATATGTCTTTACGAATCTAGCAATGAGATCTAGATCAACGACCAAGATCTAATACTTATGCCTCCAAGGCATTCCAATTTTATGATTGGCTTCATGCCACACATAGGATAAAACAAATAAAATGCATAATTAGCTCCGTAGAGAATATTAAGTGCTTGCATATGTCGGCCCAAAACTCTCATAAGTCGGCCAAAACATTTTACCTTAAAGTTTGTGACATTTCTAACAAGTATGTCAAAACTGTCTTTCTTGACACTTAAGTCTCATGTTGCTTGGCATGGACTTTCTGGGTAGCTCGGCATCTATGATCTATTCTGCTCAGCAATGACTTGCCAGGTGGCTCGGCCTATACTATTTTATCTCGGCCGCAGTAGTATCCGACCAAAACTACCTGAATAAATGACTAAGTGTGGACACTAAATAATCAACAAAAAATTAGAGATTAACAATCTCCCACTTTGATATTTAGTGGCAAAAAACACTTATCCTTTCGTTTACATCCACAAAAATACCTAAGTACATACAGTACTCCCCCTTTGATTATACTCCATACTTAATAGATTGTCTACATAATATACATGCCTTCAGCAAAAAATATATTATACCTTCGGCTCATCTATTCCTTCCTTTCCTGATTCCCCCTTGTTTTTGTCACTGATAGCTGGAGGGGTTAAGTTGTACTTATCCAAAAATTGTTTATGAAGTTGTAGAATTAATGCAAATGAAGTGTCCCAACTATCTTTAACAAACTTCATAACTCCCAACTTAACTTCTATCTCAGCAGCTAGACTTACCAAAATTTCTGTAGTAGAGAGATGAGAGTCTCTCTTTACCAATTCTCTTGCAGTTGTAAGTTCTTTCTGCATAACCTCCAGATGAGGTATCAGATTAGCTTGAATCATAATAAATTTGGCTCTCGTTCAGCCATCTTCAGCCATAAGGTTGGCTAACCTCCTTTGTGTATGAGTTAACTTATTAAAATGAATGGAGCTAGAGCTAGCATCCATGCTCAATGAGTTTGCTGTTGACTTCATATCTAGGTGCAATTTCTCAATTAACTGCTGATTTTATTTTGTAAAGAATGATTCATCACATAGTCTTTTGTACAAAGAAAATACATTTTTTGCAACTTCTTCTAGAATTACAATGAGAGAGGAAAGTTCAACCTGCTTTGTAGCTATCTCAGCAGATATCTTTTCCAGTACTTTGTTCTCAAACTTTCTCTCAGACCATTGCAATAGTTTGTCATTTGCCTCGATATTATCATCAGTCACCTTTTGTACAATGTGAACTAGTTGTTCTAGTATAGGTGCCTAGTCATTTACATCATCCATATCAAAAGCGTTTACAAAAATATCTTTGATGTCATGCAGAACTTGGTTCTGCTTCCATTCTCTCTTCATTTCTTCTTGTCTCTTCTCCCTCTTCAAAATTTTTTGAAGGGTCTGAATTTTATCATATGACAAACTCTCAGGATCCCATTTAGGAATCACAATGACTTCATCTAATGTGACATTTATCTGTGGTGAATTCTTCTTATTTAGCTTCCTCCTTTTGGGCTCAGGTGAGCCATCAATTGACTCAGTTTCAATGATTTCCTTTCCTTTGTCAGTAAGTACTTCGGTTGTTGACTTCATCTTAATCAAGATTACCTGTTGGTTAGGTACATTCCCCATTTTGGGTCCAGTGGGGATAGATGAAGCAGAGTGTGGTATATTTACCAACACTTGTATAGCCTCGTGTTCTTTAGGCTTGTCTCTAGTTTCTTCCATTTTGTCTCCGTTGTCTAACAATGTCTGAGAAACCTCTAAAATAGGTGGATTTTCAGTATTTACCTCTTGATCTTCTGGCTTTTCTTTCTCGGCTCCTTTCTCTTTGTCGGCTTCAGTAGTCTTGATAGGTGATTTGATAATTGTGTATGTCGTCTCATCTTGATCCTCGACATCCACATTGCTAATATTGTCCAGCGTAGTATCAATGGGAATATCCATTGTTAAGTCTACAGTTTTCTCTACGCCTATTTCTTTTGATAGTCCAGACCCTATTTCTGCTTGATTAGTGGTGGTCTGCTCATAGGTTCCTTCATCTATTTTCTTCTCTTTTGGGACCGACAACCCAAAATTCTCTTTCCAATTCCGAGTACTTTGTTGTACTAGTCCTTCAATATCATTCTTTAAAATAGCATAAGCTCTATGTTTAGGTACAAACTTTTGCTTATATTGATCAACAATTTTTGCTTTCTATTTCTTTGTCAAGTGTGGGATGACTCTATCCAAAGTTGCTTCCCTAATTTGCCTTTTAGTCATCAATGCAAATTCCTATTCACTAGACAAGAAATTATAAAGTTTTGTAGGGACATTATTCCCTATCTCTATAGGTGTCAATTTGAAAGTACTCATCATGTCTAATAGAGCTTCATGTAACTTGACCTTATTCTCTATACTTTTCTTTTCATATTTGACAAATTTAAATCCAGATAACCCAGTTGAACTTCTAATGTTCTTGCATACCTCATCAATGTCTATAGGATGTTTGAATGATGTTATAGGTATGTTGCTCAAAACATTAGTATTTGTTTCCTCATCCACTTCATCACTCAAGATTATTCTCCTTTTCCTTAGTCTTTTGGAAAAACTGCTCAGCACAGCTTTGATTTTGACTTGTTTCTTTTTCCCTGAGCTGCTCTCGGCAGCATTCTTCCTTGTGTATACCGATGTTCTCACCACAGGAGGTGAAATAGCTGATGCCCTGGTCCTTTGTATGTTTGCAGTAGGAAGGGTAGCCAGAGGTTTAACATTGCTTACTTTGTTTTCCTTGGCAACCATTGGTTGTTTCCCTTTCCCCTTAACAACTACTTCCTCTTTTGACTCAATTTCTTCTTCTCCTTCACTAGATATGTCCTCTTCTTGTCCAATAGTTAAGCCTACAGAAGCATCCTCTGCTTCCTCATCACTTGCAATGCCAACCATCTTTTTCAGATTCTTGACAATATTTTTCCTCTGCCTTTCCATGGTGCTAGCCTTTTGGCTCATAGAAATTTTGGCCTTGGCTTCTTCATAATTATCAAAACATTTAGTAGCATTGTCAATTTCCTTCGCTAGTAAAGTTGTTATGGTTGCAGATGTTTCATCTATATTTACTTCATAAGGTAATGGCCTTAACCATGATACCCTAGGTATTACAACCTGAACATAAGTGTAATGTGTGTCTACAAAAAAGCACACATCCTCATAATATCATTCCACTAATGAAATAGGAATTCTTCTTCTCAGTCTCATACTTTTCTTGAACTCCACAAAGTATGTTCCCATTACATTATCAAAATTATCACCTAGCTATTGAATCAGTACATTTATCTGTTGGGTGATAGGTCTATCTGTTTTCCATACTATGTCTCCAAAGGTAGGAAAAGTCTTTTGAACATAGAAAAATATGCATACAAGCAAGGATCCAAAATTACACACATAATTCTTCGCTTTCCTGATTGATGCAAGGTTCTCGGCAAGCTGTGTTAGTTGTAGCCCAGCGAGGTCGTATGTGTGATCCTTCTTGATGATTTTCCATGTTTGATCTACTGTAATGCAAGGCACACTATCCAGTTGGCTCAACTGATAGAACTTGTGAGCTATAACCCTTACTGCAAAATCAAGTTCCAAATCTTTGATGGTGGAAATTTTCATTCCTCTCTTGTTCTAGACAGCTTTAGTGACCTTCTCTATGTCTTCTTTACTTTGGCATTTCATGGTCCTTTTCCCGATGACAGTAGGGTAACCAGTTACATGACGTATGATATCCTTGGTAATCTTTACTAGTCCATTCTCCAACCAAATGCTCATATCATGTACCCTTCTAAGAACAATTTTTATCCATTCTTCCCTAAAATTCGTCGAAAACTCTAGGGCTTGAGTTAACCCTTGCTCGGCTAGATGATTGTGTTCAGGTTTTAGGACTCCGTGTATACATAGTTTCCTATAGGATTCCCTCAGATCCTGGTCTCCAACTTCACTGATTTTACACATGTAACATGCCCTAATTTCATGAATCATAAGTACCTTCGGAGGGATCGAAGATAGGGCTCCAGTCAAATCACCTTTGATAGCACTCTCGGGAACGGCTCAAAAGTTGGGAAGAGCACAGGCGTCACTCCTCACCAATTGAACTTCTCTCAATTCCTTCTCCATTCCCTTAACTGGTATAGATGAACTATCGGCCATGATTTCAAGATAAAAGGGTTTCAAAGATAAAATAGAGTACTTCGGCAACTATCGAAGTTCACACTTTTGCTGAATGGCCGATGACACGCTGTAGAATTCTTCAAAAATCTCTGCTAAAATCAAGTACACCAATGCTTCAACACTTCAAGAAATCTCAAATCACAAGGTGAAATGAATCATGAATGGTTCATTCCTTTATAGGCTTCGAGGTAGGTTTGCAATAAATGTTCTATCCATTGGAGTTAGTGCAAAATAGTTGTCCTCGGCCAACTCCAACAATCTCTCGATTGCAACCCAAACTAGATCAGCACATATGCTCACGAGCTCGGTCTCAATATAATACTGATGCTCAGCACCTCTAGTATTTAAGTGACTTTGCTCGGTACTTCATCTTTTAAATATGTCCTGATGCATCTTATCATATACAGATATGGACTTTGGCACAGTATATATTAGGAAATGATGTAAGATATGAAATTTAAATACAGCTCCTTACATACCTCTTCTTCTTAGTTTGAGATGGTGCGGTCACCTGATCCATTGGATTGGGTGACCTCAGCTTCAGTAGTTTCACTACTGCTTGGTTCTATTTTCCTTACCCATGTTTGGTTCATCTGTGCTCTAATTTCCTCAATTGTAGGAGTAGGTACTCTTTTCTTGCACTCTCTCTTAGTATGACCAATTTTCAAACAACTAAAACAAACTAGGCTTCTATTCATCCAACTCTTAGATCTTCCTCTGAGATGAGTCTTTATGCAGTCTTTAGGTGCATGTCCATACTCTTCACAGTAATGACAACTTTTCTTTGTGTTATAATCCCAATTGTAAGTGTTGCCTTTTCTTGGTGCTTTAGCTTTTGTCTTTGATGTCCATTGTTGTTTAGCATTTGATCTGCAATCTTGTGCCTTATGTCCAAATTTTTGATAGTTGTAACAATATCCATTGATTCTTTATGTGGAAAGTGCATCATTTGCCTTGGTCCAACATTCATGTGCTTTATGTCCAAACTTCTTACAGTTAAAGAAATAACCATTGAACTTGGTTTTAGGATTGGACTTACCATTCTTGCTTCATCAGATGTTTGTTGTATGTCCTAATTTTCCACAGTGATGGCATACAGGTTTGTTTTTCTTTGACTTTGCATTCCTCTTTTCACCAGTCTTTGATGATTCTCCTTTCTTAGTAGATGTCTTTTGTTCAGTGTGACCTAATCCAGAAGAATCTTTTGATCTCCTTGATACTTCCATCAAGTTCACAAAATGAGTCAAAGCTTCATTAGGTTTACTCAACCTTTCATTCAGTTCTTTCTCAGATCTTAATTCATCCTTTAATTGACTCTTCTCATATCTCAGATTCATTATTTCCATGTCTTTCCTACTGATTTCCTGATTTGCAGGTAGCAATTGATTTTCCATGTCAACCTGATTGTTTGTCATCATTTGTACATCATGTGTCCTTTCATCAAGTCTGATAGTCATCATTATTTTATCTTCTTCAACCATAGCTTTGTCATCTTCATCTTTCTTCTTTTGGTCCACTACTTCATATAGTCTTACTGTATGCATTTCTTGTTCTCTTTTCAGGTTCTTGACTTCTTCACACAATACATTGTTCCTTTCTAGTAGATCTGCAATTGCTGCATCACTCTCAGTAGAATCTCCATTCTGAAATAGATTTGTAGTGTCTTCTTCCTGATAATGAGTATCATTCATTTGTTTGGCCAAATCTTTCCTAGATGTCAATGACTTCTTCAATTCCTGTCTAACTGTCTCAAGCTGATGTAAAGCTAGCTGAATTTCAATCTTCTGATTCTCAATGACTTTACCAAATCTGTAAATCTCCATCTCTAGATCTGATACTCTCAAACTGATTAAAAATTCTTATAGGATAACTTAGCTCTGATACCAATTGTTGAAAATACAATATTGGGAAAGCAAGATAGTGAGAGGGGGGGTGAATCAGATCTTAAACTTTAATCACTTTAAAACAAACTGATCTACAAACATATAAATATGTAATCGATCTAACATCTAGTATCATCCATGACAGTAAATGAATAACACAATACACAGAATTTGGTAACCCAGAAACCCAAATAGGTAAAACTAGGGTGGGGATGACACCCACAAATTCTTCACTATTGCAGAAATAAAGTGCGCCTATTAGGGCTACAAAAGTTTGATTACAATATGCAATCTACCTGGTTAAAGCTCTACCTAGTTAAGAGCTTTAGATCATTACAATCTACCTTGTGAAAGGATTTCAACTTACAGTAAAGTATTCACTCTGCTAAGAGATTTAGAAAGGTCTGCTAGAACCACTCTGTTAATATATTTCACCTGATACACTTGTGAGAATGTCTCAAGTACTGATCCTTCGATGTGCACTTTGATGCTGATAACCGATCTCCTCTTTACAATACATTTTCTAATCTTATAATCTGATATGTCTATACTCTACTGTTCACTACTCTATCACTCTTCAAGATCTATGCTTCCTTTACAAAATAACCCTCTGCACATCTCAAAATGAATGCACACGCTTCTTCTGACATTTTTAAAATTAGGGTAAGAAGCAATCTTATATGTCTTTACAAATCTGGCAACGAGATCTAGATCAACGACCAAGATCTAATACTTATGCCTCCAAGGCATTCCAATTTTCTGATTGGCTTCATGCCATGTAGAGGATAAACCAATTAAATGCATAATTAACTCCATAGAGAATATTAAATGCTTGCATATGTCGGCCCAAAACTCTCATAAGTTGGCCAAAACATTTTACCTTAAAGTTTGTGACATTTCTAACAAGTATGTCAAAACTGTCTTGCTTGGCACTTAAGTCTCATGTTTCTCGGCATGGAATTACCAGGTAGCTCGACATCTTTGATCTGTTCTTCTCAGCAATGAATTTCCATGTGGCTCGGACTATACTATTTTAGCTCGGCCGCAGTGGTAGCTGACCAAAACTGCCTAAATAAATGACTAAGTGTGGACACTAAATAATTAACAAAAACTTAGAGATTAACAACAGATTGGAATGAACAACCAATTGAAGGAATTTTTAGATTTAGCTAATCTTAAAAAACAATGTAGACAATTTGCATCATGCATGAAGTCACAGTTGAAAAAGTTGGAGAATCCATTTGAACTTGGTGCAATAACCAGACTTTATAAAAGGATAGAACATAGTGAAGTATTGCATTATTCAATATCATAATATTTCAAACTTTTTGATTTATCTCAAACAATGATATTGGGGTTAGTGGAAGATGAAAGATTTTTCAGTGCATTGGAGTTTTTCAAAATCAAAGATCACAAACAAACTAGACAAAAATTTGGAAACTTGCTTGAGATTTTTTGTAACGCAGTACAATGTTATAGATTTTCCTTATGATAGGGCATTGGCAATTTGGAATTCCATCCGTGAAATACAAGGGCTTTGCAGTACTTGAAAACCTGGTTGTGCTACTGCTAGTTTTGAGACAAACGGTGGATCTCAGTTCGAGACTTAGAATGAAGATGAAGAATTTTTTGATTTTGAATACCCGACTCAGAATGAAGAGGAACCTGTTACTACTAGTCAATTTTAGGATCCAGATTCCATGTATGATATAGAAGTGTCAGACTGCTCACTGAGTCAGTGAAGTGATTTAGCATTCAGTTACTAGGTATTTATATAGATACTTCATATACTGTACTTCTTGAATCTTGAATAATATTACATTTACAATTTACAAAACTATTGTTCATGATTTTTGTAACTTGTTACTATATTGAAATTTGAAGTATAAGGTATTCCTAATTTCCTATAAATTGTCATACTCATTCATAACAAAGACATATTTCATATTTTATAATCACCAGTGAGACTTTTCTTCTTGAATTATTAGTAAACTGTAAAGTTGAAATTCTACTTCTAGGATTCTGGTCGAATTTGTGTGTTATAATGTCTGTGTGTGTTAAATTGCATTTTCTCATCATCATCTAATAAATAAAAGGAAAATCTTGAAATTTTAAATTGCAAAGGACCAATTCAATAAAAAACAATAAACTTACTTCCTCAATCATGGATAGGAAACATCTTTTCTTTGTATTAATAAAAAAGTGAATACAATTAATTTGCATATTGGTTGCAGTCACTACCCAAGTATACTATCCATTACAATATAATAATATCACTCTATATCCCAGAAAAAATATCCCTTGTATTGGTTGTGGTATCCCATCTTATACAAAATCGATGGGATGAAAACAAGCTTCCAACCGACACATCTTTGCCCTATAACTAACTAACTGCGACTGACAACTTTAAGATTACAATAAGATAAACAAAAATAAAACATAAAGAAAGCTAATCCAGCACAATTGTTTCCTCGTCGACCTCCTTTTCTGGCAGTTCCTTGGGCTTCTTCAAATACTCAGTTGTTCATCCTACAACTTGAACATGTGTGGGCCATTTGAAATGCAAAATATCAGAAAAAATC
The DNA here is from genome assembly GCA_018584345.1 of Thuja plicata. Lineage (NCBI taxonomy): Eukaryota > Viridiplantae > Streptophyta > Pinopsida > Cupressales > Cupressaceae > Thuja > Thuja plicata. Next base: position 2,472,044 of record MU224659.1, read on the forward strand.
AATATTAGATCGCGCCATTTCCTCCCAATGACCACATGAGCTTCAACCTGAAATCTGGAGAACTCAACTTCCAAAGAAATAATTTTGTCAAGAATATCATTAAATCTTTCAATTGTAAAATGATCTTCTCTTTTCAATTGATCATCCACCTTTCTAGGTGATTCCTCAAATTCAATCTTTCATTCTTGAACATCCTTTACCTTGCCATTTTTATCAATTTAATATCTGGGATTGACCATTGATTATTTGAAACAAAAGAAGTCATCCTTTGATTCACCTTTTCTTCTTCCTATTCAATATAAATTATATTATTTGATACAACATCAATCATTTATACAGACAATTTTATTTCTAAAGGAGCATCTGGATTCCTCCTTGTAACTTCATAAAATTGACTGTTTTCATAATGATAAAGCCTCCATTTTCTCATCATCTCATGTAGCTTAGGCCTATTTTCTTTGAAATAGCTCTCCATGCATACCAAGCTATTATAACTTGCGTGGACTTCATCACATTGTTTCAACACACATTTTACTCTGAAAGACAATATATCCCTTAAATTTTTACATTCACAATCCTTAGAAATATCTTGTTGTTTATCAAGATCCTATTGAGAACTTTCTGGAACCTATGAAACTATTTGTGGAACTAATATTGTCATTCTATTCCCTAGGGTTTTACACTACATCAATTCCTTCTCCATATTTTCCACCTTCAAATATAATTCATTAATTACCTTGTTCATCTCTACTTCCTTGAGTTGAGATTCTTCCAACTTTTCTTGCATATGTTTAACTTGAGCTCTATTAAACATAGCCTTGTGCATTAATTCTGAGGTTGAGGCTAATGAATTGGTACTATCACTAGTTTGAATAACAACTATCCTTATGAACCTTTTTCTATATCGATCAACTTGGGCTTTCTATCACCCTTAAAACTGACCCATGTGACTATAGCCTCTATTTTTGGATCAAAGCTAGATCCTTCAATCTTCTCCAAAGTATCAAACTCTACCAAAAATGTGGGATCATATTTCTTTTTGACTTGATCCAATAAGAACAATTCTTTCAGTGTAAGCCCTAGCACAATCAACATATTACTTTTCATCACTATATCCCTTGCTTCTTCAACAGTGCAAGTGATATCATCAAGATTCAACTCATCAATCGTTTGTGTTATTATGGTTTCATGTTGAGACTCTTCAACACCCATAAGCCTTAATTTCTTATTTTTATCAAAATCTTTCATCTTGTATTGTATCCAAAAATCTTTAAATTCCTGATTTTTTGTAAAGTCATCCTTCTGAAGGAACATAAGAGAAATAGATTCTCTTTCATCATTTGTGTCAATGAGAACATCATCCTCAAGAGTTTGCACTTGGTATCCATGAACTTCATCTTGGAGCATAGGGGGTGGAGATTTTGGTTTTTCTTTCTTCTCCTCTCTTAATCCCCTTAGGATATGTGTCACTTCCTCTGAATGACATTCATCATCTGAATCATTGTAAGAAACACGTGTGACAACATTTTCTTCTTTCTACACTGGAGGTGGAGAACCTATATCTGAATCCTTCAAAATCAATTTTCTCCTTTTCTTAGGAGGAGAAATTGTCTTCTCAACCTCCTTAGTATTTTCCAATTGTTGACTCTGGCTGAACAACTCCTCAAAATTCTCAATGCATTTCTCAATTCTCAACACTTGAAACTTTTCTTCATCATAAAATCTAGGTTGTCCCATTTTTAATCTTTCTCCTTCGATCTTCAAAAGAATTCCCCACTTCTTAACCTTCTGAGTAATGGTTGAGTTTTCATGACAGTTTCTTATCACAACTTCATCAATATTCAATTGATGTTTGAACTTGTAAATCATGGATTGGATATGTCCCTCTAGGTCATAATCCATGCTCTTCTCACTTTCCAATCTATAATGATTTTTTTATACATTCTTGTAATTCAGTTAACATATTGGAACCAATGGTGAATCCAACAAATTTTACAGAATGAAGCATATATGTGTCTTTATTCCTTGGAGCTATAATCTCCTTCTCTAGTCACAACATATGCCACATGAATTCCAAACACCCAATCCTTTCTAATATATGTATGGAAAACTTATGAGGCTATTATCTGCACCCGTATATTCTGATCAATGTATACTTTGGTTTACAAATCCAATCCCCAAAGCTATGAGGATAATTTATTTTAGGAAAATACTCCTTGGGCATAATCAATGCTTTGATTTTCTATGGAACTATTTCCTTCTGATGACCTACCAACCTGAAAATCCATAAACACAAATATATCTTGGAATTTGTTGAAATCACAATCTCTGCTATTCGTATCCCATGCTCGGCACCACAGTTGCACTAGAAATTTGTTTCCTTTCCCATCACTTGTAATCAATTTCAAAGATTCTCTATACTCTAAAATTTTTTAGTAAAAAATCAAATGTAATAGTAGAGAATAATTTTAAAATGATTTAGTTTTTTTCCATTTTATCAACTGCTAAAGTAATAACCTCTCTATCTCAGTAACAAAATCAAATTCTATTTAAAAATTAGGGTTTTGAATTCTCATTGACATGTACATGAATTCTTGAGTATTTTTGAATTTGAATCCTCTCAACATAGTTATTCCCATGCATAGTATGTATTGTGAAAGAAACCCATAAAACTATTTGTCAAATGTTGGCCTTTACTATCCACTAATATCATTCGATTGTCGAGACCTCTCTTCACGAAATGCAAGACATCTATGTAATTGGAAATCCTCACCATTATCTCATATTTAGTGATAGCTTGATCTCTGTCAATTTTGGTTAGGACTTACTTTCTTAGGTCAAAACATTCTTCTATATAATCCCTAGAAATATTTACCAGAGGTGAGCCATCCATTTTCTTTATCATTCTAGTCTATGGCCTGTAGTTCTCAGCAAGAATATTTATCAACTCTACATACATATAAACATTTGGAAATATGACCTTTGCCAAGTCCAACCTCCAAGGATTTCACCTTGGTTCCTTTTCATCTTAGTTTGCATAGAAAAACCAGAATAAGGACCTACCAAAGACTGGAATGATAGAATCTCTACATTCCCTCCATTCATCTAAAAATACATTCTTTTCACCTATATCTTCCGACCCTGGCAATAGGATAAGAAATGTTCTCTATAAGGGTTTCTCTTTAGGCACTTTTTTCTCAAAAACTTCCTTCTTGATATCTACTTCCATCTTCTTAGTCATTTTCTAAAAATGCAATAAGTTACAAGCTTTGAGGAGAATTTTACTTATTGGTTTAAATTGCACAAGATTGTGTCTTCTCAACTAGCTTCGTTCACTCCACTAGATCTGTTAGGAATAACAATCCACAAGATAACTGAGAGGGGGGGGGAGGGAGTGAATCAGTTATGATATAGATTATTAAACTTTAAACTTTATAAACCAAATCTGCAAATGTAAATGATAACACCATAAATGTCAACACCATAACACAATACTTGTTGTCGAGGAAACCCTATTAAAGGTAAAACCCCAGTGGGAATTAACACCCACAAATAATGTACTGAGAGTATAGTATCCCTGTTAAAAGATTTAGCCCTATTAGGAGCTTGTTACAAAATTACAGTATATAGTCCCTGCTAGGAGATAGTTCCTGTTAGGAGTTAAGAGAAATAGTAGGCTCACTGCCCAAAGAAGGTTAAAGCCACCCTCAAGGATTCACAATCTGAACAAGTGTATATAGTAAATATACAATCTAGTGAACTGTCTGATAGCAACTATCTTTGCTTGGTCAGTTTCAATGAAGTACTCTTCTCATAAACTCTGCTCTACATCCAGCAGTCAAACAAGTTGCATAGCCTTCACTTCTCTTCTTTTCAATATCTGTCACATCTTTTCAAAAGAAAAGATCACTCATATATACCCTCTTACAATAATTCATTAGGTCGGCCAGTTAAGCTTTCCTAATATACAAATAATTAATTAGGTCGGCCAATTAAGGATTTCCTATGTACAAATAGTTATATAACCCCTTGCTAAGATACATAAGGTACCTAAAAAAAGTAAAAATCAAATATAATCCATCACTTATACTTCCAGATTCACAATCCACACTCACAATTCATTTTACACGCTACATGTCTAAAGTCGGCCAACAATTAGGTCTTCTCCAGAATACAGCCACAACCGACATCACCAGTAATCAAACAACAATCAAAATCAACCCATTATTCTAACATATGTAGGCTATCCACCAGTAAGCTTGATTCATTTGAAATATCTTTGCCAGAAAGATATGCCCGAAACACAGAGACCTGCTCTGTCGAGAATCCGTAATATGCAACATGAAGCCAAGAGACCTTAGGAATAAGGTTGACACACATTCTTGTGCATAAATCCAACTTTTATCATTATGAATCATCTGTACATTGTCCGTACACTTCTGCCAGTCAAGTAACCAGTCTGTCCTCTCCACAGAAATATATATTGACATCAGTGACAAAACATGAATATCAACATCATGATCAATACCCAAAACTGATATCATCCAACAATATCCCCCTTTAGCATTGATGGCAACATATGTGAAAATCCATATGCATCAACCCAAAATTACTCTCTCAATACAATCTTCTGAATATCCTCAACATAAATCTCTCAAAATAGTAGGGATTTTCACATAGATTCCTTCCCCCTTTGGCAGCAATGGAAAAGGGTGCCATAACTCATTTGTAGTCTTCCTATTAGGTGTATTTTTTTCAAATATTCATGTCCATAGACCAAGTGCAAGATCACCCAAATGTATATTCCTGTGATCACTCCTCTTGAGGAGTAGATCCATACATCAAGTCCAGAGAATGATATACCTATGAGATCCAATGGAGTGATGTATATCTGCATCATTTAATTACCACTTGGAGGGGCCATCACCCCAAGCATGCCTCTAAGATATTAAAAATAATATTTTGTCAAAGGTTTAGTAAATATATCTGCTATATGTTCCTTTGTGCTAATATACTCCAGTTTAATCTCTTTATCTACTACCTTCTCCCTCAAGAAATGATACTTAATAGAAATATGTTTAGTCTTTGAATGCATTACAATATTCTTTGACATATTCACTGTGCTAGTGTTATCACAATGGATAACCACTGGTTCTTCAATTATTCCATTGTCCTTCAACATTTGTTTCATCCAAACAACTTGTGTACAGTTTATTGCAGCAGCAGCATACTCTGACTCAACAGTAGATTGAGCAATATAGTTCCGCTTCTTGCTCAACCAAGAAACTAGTCTTTTCCCAAGGAAAAATGCACCACCACTTGTACTTTTTCTTTCATCCACATTACCTGCCCAATCAGCATTAGTATAAACCTGAAAAGTAAAATCTTCTAATTTTTCATACCACAATCCATATTCTATTGTCCCTTTCAAATATCTGAAAATTCTTTTTACAATAGCAAAATGTGTCTCTTTAGGATCTCCGTGATATCTAACCACAATTCCAACTGCATTGGTAATATCCGGTCTAGTGTGAGTTAGGTATTTTAGACCTCCAATCATCGATCTGTACTTAGTTTGTACAACACTTTGAGTCTCATCACTATTAGTCAGTTTGTTTCCAGTCACCATAGGTGTCCCAACAGGTTTACAATCTTCCATTCTAAACTTTTTCAACATTTCCTTAAGATACTTGGTTTGAGATATAAAAATGTCATTCATAGTCTGATTAATTTGCAAACCAAGAATTAATTTCATCTCACCAATCATTGACATCTCGAATTCATTTCCCATTTCTTTAGCAAACTTCTTACTCATCTTTTCATTTCCTCCAAAAATGATATCATCAAAGAAAACTTGTACTATGAAGATTCCATCTTCATCAGTTCTCAAATATAAATTACTATCTGCATTACCTTTTCTGAAACCAAGACGAAGTAAATATTTGTCCAGTCTTGCATACCATGCTCTTCATGCCTGTTTCATTCCATACAGTGCCTTTTTTAGTCTACAAACCATATTTTTATCATCTATCAAAGGAAAACCATAATGTGTAATGCCCCGCCAGGGAACCCAAGAGAGGTTAACCTAAAACATGTCACTATATGTGATGAATAATTTTTTTTTAGAGTTAACATAAAGAAACATACAATCATGCGGAAGTGATTACCATTTATACACATGTCTTACACTCACATAGATTACACGACTCAAGGGTCCCATGACGTTGAATTACTTAAAGCAAAACACAACTAACAATATAACAAAAGATTCCATTTGATTAAACATATCAAATACAACTTACATAATCATAATTACAAACCTCATGGATAACCATGAAACCACCATAGCACACATCCACTGCACATGTCGTAGGGTATGTGGTAATCATTCTAAACTACTTACTATTACAATTTTCAGATTAGGTATCACATGCGATACACTAATACCAGATTACAATAATAAAATTAAATAATAAATGATGAAGGAACATAAAGAGCTCATCTACAAGAAACCATCAAGCACCTGGTACAAGGATGTCGAATCTCAATGGATAAAGAATCACTACCACCCGTCCATGTGGAACCACAAAGGTCCACCCCACCGTGCTAAGGAGATAACAATAGATCCCAATCGGATATCCAAAACCAACAAGGTATAACCACTAAGCAAGGAATCCTGATAGCTCTCTAATTCGGTGTACTAATCATCACAAAAAGGTAAGACTCACTAATCTAGAGGCAACTGACAATGTAGGAAATCTAGCATATGTAAAGGAAGGTGTCATCATGTAGGTCTACCCTTAAGTTTAGCCCAGATAATCACAACGGAATTCGGTACCCAAGTGACCATACACGGAGCTAATGTCCTCTCATATTGACAAGGCCCACTAACTATGTCAGATACCTCGCAGTGCAACTAACATCTTCTCCAAACCATCTTAGCCTATACTAGCACTCAAGCATGGGTAAGGGCACATCTTATTAATTCATTTTAATATCCCAAATATGTCTTTAATTATCACTTATTAAGAAACTCCACAATAAGCAACCCCAGTTAGTCTCTTACGGACACAAAACTTATTGCAAGCCACCTCCTACTACACATCTAGGTAACCTACCCTAGGCTCAGGGATCCTAACAGATCTAGCATAGGTCACAACCCTAGTGTACCACAAATCAGTATCCCACACAATAGGAACGGTCACACATAGGTACTCATACAGGTACATAATCGAAAGGGTCTTCATGGTCAGTTTAGGGTAATAGCATAGAGCACACACGCCATAAAGTAGTAGAAAAGATAACACTCCCCCCAGCCTCTGTATACATCCTAGGTAATCTAATGTCCCAGATAACCACATATACAAGCACAAGAGATCCATAAGATGCATAGAAATGAAAACGTCCTAAAAGACTGAAAAATGAACATAAGTGGGTATACATTTGCAGTTGAATCAACTAGACATATTACTTACTCTAGAATCAATTAAAACCCACCATCCTTTAAATTCAATTAATAATCATACATTGATTAAAGTTTTACACTTAACACTTTATATAAACCATAATTTAAATCCCTTATTAATAAATATCATCACCAATTTAAATATTAATAACCTTCACTAATATACAAGTCTTATGTATATTTAAGTTTAAAAACAATTGAATTAGCTATATACATTAACTAATATATATATATATATATATATATATATATATATATATATATATATATGATCATGATATAAAACTGAATTTAAACTAAATAACTAAATTACAAATTAATTAAACCAAAAAATAAAATTAATTAAACTAACTTTATGTTTAATTATTAAAATTTTATTAAACATAAAATAAAAATAAAACCAAATTAAATTCAAATTAATTTGCATTCAATACACATTTTATTATATAAAAAAAAAAACAAATAACATTTGGGGGGGAGCGGGTCCCCGGCGGGCCCCCCCCTCTCGGCACCTTTGACAGTGCACGGGCTGCACTGGCAGTCCCGTGACTGCCACGACAGTCCAAGGACTGACGGGCAGTCCCGTGGCTGCTTAGTGCAGCTTGGGTACAGAGTACCACGCGCAGGGTTAGGGG
>MU224659.1:2481265-2500549 GCA_018584345.1 Thuja plicata
ATGTAATTAATAAAATATTTAATTAAATAGATTAAATATTTATGTCACAATAATGCATGCAACCAAATATTTAATTATTTAATTAATCATATAAGCACATACAATATAGTTTTTCAATTAAATATTTTATTAAATCATAATATTCAAATATTTCCATTTAATTAATTATTTAAAATAAACTTAGGATATAATTAAAACATTAATTCAACTATAATCCATTAATTCACTAATCCTGGAAAATCACTCAATAATCTGAAAAACACCTGAAAACATAATCAAGCAAAACACTCACAAACACAAGAGAGAAGGTATTTGAATTCTGTCAGCCTAGACAAATCTGGATAAGGTAGTCATACTGAAACTCATCCTACATTAGGAAGATTAGGCTTAGGTTAGGGTTTTGGATCAGTATGTTACCTCCCCTCTTTAGCATTGAGATGAATATTTGTGGGCACGCTAACTCTTGCCAATTCAGGGAAGATGATGCCCTGTGCCTGCAATCTTGTCACCAAAAGAACACACATGTACATACATAATATAATATCACAATCAATGATAGGGATTGGTCGAACGTGTGGATCTCGCTGAAGCAAGTAACTACGTCTCTGTCCTCTACCACAACAACACATCAACAAGTACATTCACATATAAGACAACCATACACATGCAAGTATGGGGTAAGTATATCATAATCTTAAATCGACAAATAATAATCAACATGATAACATCATCACATCTATCTATGCATAAGATAAAATCATAACATCATAAACAAGTATCATCATCAAATGAAATAATATCAGCTCACATGAAATGTGGCCCTAAAAGAATTTGGCCAAACAACTGAAACTAATGCCTAAAAGAGTACGACATCCTAAACTAAAAAGAAAAACATGAGTGGGTATTACATAATGTTTCGCAATGTAAACTTCTTCTAGATCACCATTCAAGAATGCTGACTTCACATCCATATGATAGACCTTAAAGTCTTTATGTGCAACATAAGCAAGAAATAATCTCACAGCTTCCAATCTAGCAACAGGAGAAAATGTTTCTTCATAGTCTATGCCTTCTTGTTGTTGGCAAGTTGACTCCCAGGGAGAATATGACTTATTTTGTGTTGTCATTATGGCAACAAAGTCATATGAAGTTTTGACAAAAAACTTTGAAGCGAAAATTGACTAAGTATAGAAGACATGACAGAACAGAGACATACAGATGATTAGAGCACCAGCGCAGGTGCGTACAACCTATTCAAACTAAGCGCCTTTAGAAATAATCTCTATGATATGTTTTTATGCTTACCATATACACGCATGGTACAAAATGTTAGTATGAATAAGTTACAACAAGATCATGTACACTAGCAGTTCAGAAAATAGAGTATGAAGCTAAATTTTGTTTTTTGATTAGCGTGTAATCTTTTGTTTTGTAAAGGCTAAGCGCCTATTGTAATAAGTTTGTAATTATGTATTAAACATTATTGTAAACACGCTTAAGTCAATGTTTTTGGAAGCGTTGTGAATGCTTTTTTTGGGCCGACTAAAGTCTTGTTTATAGTCATGTCTATTCAGGCATGAATATATATATATATGGCATGCAAAGTTGTATTAGAAAGCGTCCAAGTAATATGCAGAGAAGAGATATAAAAGAATAGTATAAGATGTCAGAATGAGATAAAGCTCTTTAAGAGTATAAGAGCATCAGCGCACAAACGGAACTAATCAGACAAGTGTGACACATACAACAGTTCACTTTTGGATATAGTGTATATCTATTATCAAGGATGTTGTAGCCTTCATCCCATTGAACAGTGAGTTTTTTGAACAGTGAGTCCTCACCCCTAACAGGGTTATTTGTAAAAGACTCCTAACAGGGTCAGACCCTTAACCAGGTCATTGTACGTGCATTGTAAAGACTGCTCCTAACAAGGCAAAGGAACTTTAACAGGTTCATTATACTAGTGCAATATTTGTGGGTACTAATTCCCACCAGGGTTTTCCTCTTATCAAGGTTTCCCCATAATCATATCATGTGTTATGTGTTATTGTATTAAGCTTCAATTGATATATAGTTGGTTTATGCTTAAAGTTGTTGAAATAGAATAAATAGACAAACAATTATTCACCCCCCACCTCTCAGTGTTTCTAACAATTGGTATCAGAGCTCTAGTCCTCTAAAATAAAGTTTAACCACTTGAGGAGATCATGGATTCAGCAGAAGCAAAACATCTGAAAAAGAATCTTGAAGCAGCACTTGAAGATCTTGACAGATCTGAAAAAGAAAATGAGGAACTTAAACTAAAAGTTGATGGCTCTCAAATGCTTATCAAGAAATTAAGGAAAGATCTGAAATATTTCTCTACTAATGATTTGGGAAAAATGGTCAAGAAGCTGAATGAAGAAAACCTGTCTTTGAAAGATAAAATTGAAGATCTGAATGAACAACTTATAGATAGTCTAGCAACCATTGAAGAAAAGACCAAAGAGAGTAAAAAATTAGATGATTAACTTATGAAAGTGAACTTGAAATTCTTTGAATTAGAAAACATCAAGAAAAAGATAGAATCTAAACTAACAGAAGCAAAAGACAATATTGATAATCTACACACAAGTTCTGATCTAATTCAATCACAACTTTATGCACAGAAGCTAAAAGGTGATACCACTGGTATGGGATACAGTGTAGTTCAAAATGAAATAAATTCAATACAAGAAAGAAATAAATAACAAGAGACATCCACTGAAGCAAAGAAAACTCAGAATATTGTAGAGCCTAAAACTGAACCACCTAAAGATGAAGTCAAGCAAGTTAATAGAACCTGTTATGCTTGCAAGAAGCATGGAAATTTGGTAAGAGATTGTAAAATAGTAAGACCTTTTAATGGTTATTGTTACTATTGTAATAAGTTTGGTCACAGGGCTATTCACTGCAGGACAAATCAAAGAAATCAGTCACAACTAAATCAAAGAAATCAGAGTCAATACAATGAGAGAAATCAACCTCAAAGAAACTTACAGAACATTACATGTCAGATATGTAATTAAAATGGACACACAACTAAGCAATGTAGAATGATGAAGAATAACATCAGACCTCCTATCATCTGTCACTCATGTGGAAAATTTGGACACATCTCAAAGTTTTGCAGGTCAAGAACACAAAAACAAGAAAATCCTTAAAAGTTTCTTTTTGAAGAATCGGGAGAAGTTAAGCTTGTGCAAGCTAAAGATGATTCAGATAAAATATGGGTTGAAGTAAAGAAGGATAATGAAGAGAACAAGGTATTCAAGGCATCCTCAGTGGACACACCTTCTACTTCTAGATAGTTGACCCTCATGGTCTTAGGGGGAGTTATTCTAGCTCTGAACCCCTGCGTGGCTGGTATACTCACCTTTAAGTATGCACCTATGGATTCATGTATGTAATCATGAAATAAGGTTGTATACATGCACGCATTTTCTTTACTTCATTCAGAATAAAGTTTGAAATTCTCTCTATAAACCACTCTACGACAATAAGCATTAAATGCAACAATCTTTCATATAAAAATTGGTAAAAGATCTTTGAACCTCACTTTGCATTCAAGATTGAGAATTCAGAGAGAACTTGAACATTGAGCATCAAAAAACTTTAGGTTAAGGAATCGGTTGGTTTGTGAACAGATTAAAGAATGTAACGGAACCCTAATAGTCGCGTAATTTTAGAATCACTGTGAAACCCTACTTAATCAAGTTGCAAGTAAGTATGGCAACCCTTGTTGTATTTGACATTGCTGAAAGGAAGAGATTTGTCTTTAAAAAGAATCCATCCAAGTCTATATTAGATGATGTTGAAGGAGCATTCTCTAAGACTCCGCTTGGAGTCAAACACGTGGAAGACATTCACGCTTACATCTACTATAAGAAGAAAACCATTGGGGACAACAACATAGAAACTCTCATGGCTTCAATGATGAAACCTGATTATTCCTACAAAGATGAATATGCACATCTCACTGACAACCCTATTTTTTAGTATTCTAACGTGCACGAGTTCTATGAGCTAGAATGGGTTAAAATACTACTAAGCAGGATACATGATGACCTATATTGGATTGGTGAGGTTCTTGTCTGCATCACTACAGACCTAATTAGTGAAATGACTAGACTTCCTAAGACTGGATCAGTTCTTCCCACTGGTAAGGATGTTAAAAAGTAGGTTGAACATGCATGCTTATCTAGAAGTGATAGGCGCAGGATGACTGTTGATCCTATTAAGGAGAATGGCATCAAACTCCTCACTATGATACTTGGATACAAGTTTTAGCAGGAAAGTAGACTGAATAGTGTGTCCACAGCAATAGTTCTGGCAACAATAAGAATGGTGAGAGATAACACTCAGTACAATCTCTATGAAATATTGTGTGCACAGCTAATTGAGAACATTAGAGCTATTAAGCATGAAAAGAGAAAGATATTTAGATTTGGCTCTTTGATCATCTATCTCTACTTACACATTGTTGGTAAAGTTGCCAATCTTTACCTAGATAGGAGTAAACCCACTATGTCACAAATTTCACTAAAAGCTACATCAGAGAGTAGTGAAAAAGACTCTATGGACATGGATATCAAAACATTTAGGATCAAGATGTAGAAGAGGTTTAGGATACCTAAGAAGATAGTTGAGAAATACAAAGACACCATATGCTTCATGGTGGAAACTGATTGTACTTGCATGGAGGTAGTTGAGCCTAGAACCAAATGGATTCATCCAATTGGATATGAAGTTGAAGTACATGTGTTGGAAGGATATGCACAAGCTCTTTTGTTTTCACCCAAAGATCCAAATGAACTAAGATGGAGAACATACAGAGAAGAGACAAATCAAGTCGATTTTGTCTTATACATTGCTAACAACAAAAGGAAGGCATCAAGGATTACTTCAAATATCCTAAAAATTCATGGGGTTACACAAGAAGACCTAGACATAGCTAGGGAAGCTCTTTGATAGCTAGGGAAGCTAAGATTGCTAAAGAACTTGAGAAAACTCCTACAGAAGTGAAAATGGAAAAGTTTGATGATATGCCTAAGAAGAAGAAGAAGAAGAAGAAATCTAATGTAGGTACATCTGTGCCATCAACCACCATTGATCTAGAATCCTCTCTACCTTCTGTACCCAGCAAGTTAACTAGAAGGAAGAAACAAGTTCCTACAAGTCATCCATCCTCAAGGACCACAAGGAGCAAGGTAAAGAACACTCAAGCCCCTCTCGAGGTAGGATTTAGACCTAGTCTAACAGTCCTAAAGAAAAAAATTGTTAATGAAGGAAGACTAGAATCTATCAAGAATGTCTATGAAAAATACCAAGAGATAGACAAATCATAAATTCACTCTATGATCATCTCTCACATGATTAAGTTCAAGAGGACAGTATTGGAACTTAAAACAGTCATACTAGACAAAGTATGGAACATACTTGATATATTGAAAAGGAAAGCTATTGAAGAGGATATGAGGATAAGAGAAGAAACATTAGATAGTCTTCTACTAGTTTTCTCACATGATGAGAAAACCATTCTATTGGATCTAGTGAAGCCTCATCTCAGAACCAAAACAAGATTTCTCCATATCATGAACAAATAATATGAACTGGTTGGTGAAGAGACTCAGAAAGCATTTGAGCGAGTATTTCTAGACAAACATATGTATCCATCAACGGTGCCTATAGAAAAGGTAACTCTAGTTCCCCACAAATAGGTTATAGAACCAGTGATTCAAAATGCACCTAAGACATGTCCACAAGTTTCAGTGCCCTTAGTTTCAATAGCTTCTAATATAGTCAAAGATTTAGGAGAAACTATTGTGATTGATGATATCAAGATATCCATGACCTCTTCTGACAATGATATGGACAAAGATGATAAAGCATTTGTAAGCACTGAAGAGACAAAGGAGGTATGCACTGATGACACATCTTTATACCAAGATGAAGTTCCCTCCAAAGATTCAACAGATTTGAATAAAGAGGAAGAAAATCAAACTAATGAAAAAACAACTATGGAGATCCTTGTGAAGAATGAATATGTGGATGTAAGTCAGAATATAATACACACTCCATCCATCAAACCATCATTGTTGTCAAGTTTGACCCCAGATTTAGCAAATCTAGATGCATGGGAAGAAGAAGATTTGATTAAGATTAGCGTGCTAGCTATGGAGAAAGAAAAATAAAAACAAGTCATGAGAAATCCTATCTTTCTGAAGATAGTGAACATCGTAAATGACTTAGTGCATGTAGAAAAGAAAATGGCTAAGATTTAGTCAGTTGATGATGTTGACAGCATCTTGGCAAGCTTCAAATCACATTTCACAAGTTTAGTAGACTCTGCTACTAAAATTGCAGAAGATGAGTATAAAAAGGAAAGATTGAATGAAATGGTAAAGAAATTTTCCTTAGATTTAAAGTCGCTAAAGATTGGTCAGACAATATTGAAAGAGTTGGCATCAAAAGGAAGAAATGTTATAGAAAATTACATGGACAGAGGCAAACTCACCTCTAAGCATATCAAAAAGATAGAAGAGACGGATATCTTGGTTGATAACATAAGACAATCAGTTGAAACATCATCCCAAGACATAAACATTTGCAACAATATCTATCGAGGTCATATAGACAAGATAAAAAAAAATCTAAAATGGAGATCAATAAGATAAGGATAAGGAAGACTCAACTGAGAAATGCACTTGCACCCTCCTTAGCAGTTTTGAACGAGAACATCAAATAGATAGATGCAACCATTGCTACCTATGATCAAGGACCCACAATGGATTTGAAAAAAATGTAAAAAGCTTACACATTTCCTATGCACCCATCTACAAACTGTTGATGCACTAAAGGCATTCTGGCAGCAAGAGATCAAGAATCTGCAGATAGCTTATCCAGTTGTATACTCAGAGTAAGTACTCAAGGACTTACAATTTTGACACCTTTGTCATTAATGTCAAAGGGGGAGTAATGTATGTATGGGGAGTAGTGTGTGTGTGTGTGTGTGTGTGTGTGTGTGTGTGTGTGTGTGTGTGTGTGTGTGTGTGTGTATATATATATATATGTATATGACATGCAAAGTTGTATTAGAAGGCGTCGAGGTAATATATAGAGCAGAGATATAAAAGAATAGTATAAGATGTCAGAATGAGATAAAGCTCTTTAACAGTATAAGAGAATCAACACATAAACATAACTGATCAGACAAGTGTGTCACATACAACAGTTCACTTTTGGATATAGTGTATATCTATTATCAAGGAGGTTGTAGCCTTCATCCTATTGAGTAGTAAGATTTTTGGACAGTGAGTCCTCACCCCTAACAGGGTTATTTGTAAAAGACTCCTAACAGGGTCAGACCCTTAACCAGGTCATTGTACTTGCATTGTAAAGACTGCTCCTAACAGGGAAAAGGAACTTTAATAGGTTCATTATCCTAGTGCAATATTTGTGGGTACTAATTCCCACCGGGGTTTTCCTCTGATCAAGGTTTCCCCGCAATCATATCATGTGTTATGTGTTCTTGTATTAAGCTTTAATTGATATATATTTGGTTTATGTTTAAAGTTGTTGAAATAGAATAAATGGACAAACACTGATTCAANCTGATTCCCCCCCCCCCCCCCCCTCTTAGTGTCTCTAACACTTGTTGTGAATAGCCTTTACATACCAGTCTTTCCTTGTTTCTTACCACTGTTCCTTCCTCATCCATCTTATTTTTGAAAACCCATTTAGTACCAATCACATTTTTGTTCTTAGGCTTTGGAACCAATTCCCAAGTATTTTTTTTTTATCTATTCAAGTTCTTCTTCCATAGCTTTAGTCCAAGATTCATCTCTACATGCTTCATCGGTAATCTTTGGTTCAACTTGAGAAATCAAACAGATCTCATCTCTAGCTCTAGATCTAGTCATCATACCTATACTTGCACCCCCAATAATTTGATCTTCATGATGGTTCTTCTTAACATACCTTGGTGGCTTCAGTGTCTCAATAGCTTTAGTATGTTCGTCTTCAATCTCATTGTCAATCATAAAAAAATCTTTAGGTTCAACAGTAACCTCTTTTGTTTCTGTAATCTGACCACAATCATACATCCTTTCCTGAATCTTAAAATTTTCATTGGTGCTTTCAATTATCTTTCTTAATCTCAGATTGAAACATTTATATGCTTTACTCTTAGTGGAATAACAAAGAAAAATTCCTTCCTCACTTCTAGCATCAAACTTTCCTATCTCATCATCTCTCTTGATATAACATTTACTACCAAATATTATAAAGTATTTTATAGTAGGTGTATGATTAAACTATAATTTATAAGGAGTCTTACTTGTACCTTCTCTGATCTGAATTTTGTTCAGTGTGTACACAGTAGTGCCAACTGCTTCTCTCCAGTAAACATGTGACACATTTCCTTCTAGCAACATGGTTCTTGCAGCATCTAATATAGTTATGTTTCTTCGCACTTCTATCCCATTATGTTGTGGAGTTCTAGGAGCTGATGTTTTTCTGTATATTCCATGCTATTCACAGTATGTATTAAATAGCTTTGATGTAAACTCTCCTCCTTTGTCTGATCTCAAACACTTTATCTTCAAACCATATTCGTTCTCAACTTTTGCTTTAAATAACTTGAATTTGTCAAATGCTTTAGATTTCTCTTTCAATTATGTAACCCACATCATTCTAGAAAATTCATCAACAAATAGTATAAAGTACCTTTCACCATAGTATGATCTTGTTCTTGTAGGACCACATAGATCTCTATGCACCAGATCCAACTTCCCTTTTGCTGAATAAGCTTTGCTTTTGAAAGTGCTTCTAGTCTACTTCACCATAATACTCTCTACACATAGTGTTAGATGGTTTCACAGTTTTAGGTAGATCTCTTAGTACTTTAGTCATACTTGCCTTCACAATGTTATCAAAGTTAACATGACAAAATCTTCTATGCCATAACCAGTTTCCATCAACCTTCACAATAAAACATGAAGCTTTAGATGTGTTCAATTCAAATACATTACCTCTATATTTAGTACTAGATGCGATCAAGTCTCATGCTTTACTTCAGATAGAGCATTTCCAACACTCAATAGATTATTCTTAAGTCCATCAACAAGTAATACATTGTCAGTGTTAGTATTTCCATCCAAAGAAATAGATCCAACTCCAATAATAAGCTTAGGAGTATTGTCACCAAATATGACAACACCACCATCATGTCTTTTCAAACTCACAAATTTTTTTTTATCTCCAGTCATATGATGTGAACAACCACTATCTATAACCCATTCATATTTATTTTCAACTTGGGATACTAAGGTTTTTTCTTCATGCATAGGTTCATCATCCTTAATAGAAACAAATCTGATTTCATCATAGTCACCATCATCATCATCAGATATAACCTCAATAGCATAATAACATTTCTTATCTTTTGAATACTTAGACTTGAAAAACTTATGTTTGTGTTTTGGAACTCTTGTAGGACATGTAGATGCAAAATGACCAATCTTGTTACATGAAAAACATTTCAAGGATAATTTGCCTTTAAATTTTCCCTTACCTCTCATTTCTCTTCTAGCAATCAGTGCCAAAACTTCATCTAGCTTTATTTCTTCTTCCTGTATCTGTTCCCATTCATCAGCATAGGATCCAAGATCTTCCCTTAGGTCATTACTATTGGTTCTCTCATTTCTAGATAAGGTCTTTTTGTTCTTGTGCACGGTTGCCTGGAATGTTGACTCAACTTTAGGTAAAGTGTCTCCCAATTTTGTGGCCTCAAATGTAGTTAGATTTCCAATCAACATCTCTCTGGTGAATTTTGGTGTCAAAGGTATAATATCCTCTATAGCTTGTACTTTGGTTCTATATGCAGGTGTCAATGATCTTAGTATCTTCACAATCACTTCTTCCTCACTGTAAGTACCTACAGAGTTTCTAATGCTAGTAACCACATCATTAATTCTCTATCCATATGCCCTAATGTTCTCATCTTCTCTCATATTTAGTGATTCCATCTTTGTCTTCTAGTTTTGTAGTTTTTCCTACTTTGTAAACTTATCTCCAATATATAA
This sequence comes from Thuja plicata, assembly GCA_018584345.1. Lineage (NCBI taxonomy): Eukaryota > Viridiplantae > Streptophyta > Pinopsida > Cupressales > Cupressaceae > Thuja > Thuja plicata. The sequence goes on from MU224659.1 coordinate 2,491,369, forward strand.
TGCTTCCAATCTTGTCCAGATCTCATGTGCAGAATCCAATTCCTTTACCTCAGTGAATTCCCTTGCAACCATATTACATGAAAATAAATTCTTCTGATCTCCAGTAGCCTTCTCTAATTCATCATCAGTCACTATCTTTTCATTATTCTTTGTGATCATCCAGTAATCAATTCCTAGACACAACAAATGTGTTCTCATCTTGTTCTTCCAATTGTCAAAGTTTTTCAAGATCAAACTTTGAAGTATCCTTCCTATAGTAATTCATCTTCAGGATTACCTCAAGATGTTAAAATTTCTCTCTAAGGAGAACAAGCTCTAATACCAATTGTTAAGAATAAAAGTCCAGAAGATAACTAAGAGCGGGGGTGAATCAATTATGATATAGATTATTAAACTTTAAAATTTATAAACCAAATCTGTAAATGTAAATGATAACACAATAAATGTCAACACCATAACACAATACTTGTTGTTGAGGAAACCCTATTAAAGGTAAAACCCCAATGGGAATTAACACCAAAAAATAATGTACAGATAGTATAGTATCCCTGTTAAAATATTTAGCCTTGTTAGGAGCTTGTTACAACATTACAGTACATAGTCCCCATTAGGAGACATACCCTATTAGGAGTCAAGAGAAATAATAGGCTCACTACCCAGGCACACTTCCCAAAGAAGGTTAAAGCCACCCTCAAGGATACACAATCCAAACAAGTGTATATAGTAAATATACAATCCAATGAACTGTCTGATAGCAACTATCTTTTCTTGGTCAGTTCCAATGAAGTACTCTTCTCATAAACTCTACTCTACATCCAACAGTCAAACAAGTTTCACAACCTTCACTTCTCTTCTTTTCAGTCTCTGTCACATCTTTTCAAAAGAAAATATCACTCATATATATCCTCTTTACATAATTCATTAGGTTGGCCAGCTAAGCTTTCCTAATATACAAATAATTAATCAGGTCGGCCAATTAAGGCTTTCCTATGTACAAATAATTATATAAGCCCTTTCTAAGATAAAAAAAGGTACCTACAACAAGTAAACATCAAATATAATCCATCACTTATACTTACATATCTGGAATCCACGCTCACAATTCATTTTACATGCTACATGTCTGAAGTCGGCCAACAATTAGGTCTTCTCCAGAATACACACCACAACTGATGTCACCAGTCATCAAACAACAATAGAACTCAACCCATTATTCCAACATATGTTGAATGTCCACCAGTAAGCTTTCTTCATCTAAAATATCTTTGCTAGAAAGATATGCTCGAAACACAGAGACCTGCTCTGTCCAGAATCACAGTTATAGTCAAGAAACCAGTTTTCACCAAATCAACTGTAACATGCGTAATATGCAACGTGAAGCCAAGCAACCTTAGGAATAAGGTTGACACACATTATTCTGCATAAATCCAAATTCAATCATTCTAAATCATCTGTATAGTGTCCGTACACTTTTGCCAGTCAAGTAACTAGTCTGTCCTCTCCACAGAAATATATGTTGACATCAGTGACAAAACATGAATATCAACAGCATAATCAGTACCCAAAACTGATATCATCCAATAGGCTCTGCTCAATCTTCAATTTTTTTGACAATCCAAGCTATATTACCACTTATTTTATAATCAAATGGTCTTAATGCCCATTAATTTCTATACTCCTCATGAGAAATTTTGTATGTGCGAAAAATTTGTCAGAATGCTCAACCATCAATTCGATGACCCCTCATTAAATGTTTCACTTTTCTCCATTTCGTAACTCACTGATATGTCCTCCGCAAAATAGAGAAAAATCACTGTTTCTCTATCCTCTTTAATGTTGCTTACGAAATAGAAAAAAATTTCTCTCATGCAAGCCTTACTATATAATCCTTGTGAAAAAGCAAAAAATTGGCATTTCACAACTTTCACTTTCTGTCTTTGCAACAATGCAAAAAATCGCCATCTTGCAACTGCCAATTCCAAGACTCGCGAAGTAGCAAAAATTGTTCTTTTTTCTTGTTTCCAAGGTGATTTCACATTTTAATCTTTTCAATATGCCCACAAAATTAATGTTATACTATAAATATTTTTTTTATTTGCTGATATATATTTTTGTAGTTTTGAAAAAAACATAATTCGCCCAGATTTTTCACAGTTTTAGGGAGCATGAATGATTCACCAATTGAGATTATTATTTTTTCTTTGTAAACTAAACTTTTTCACCAATAAAATTAATATTTTCCTTTACAGTTTTATACATTTCTCCCATTTTTTACACCTTTTTTGAATGGGGGGTTTCTTAAAGAGTACTCTGACTGTGATCTACCACAATTTAGCACATTACCAATTCCAAAATTCTTGAGAGAAAGGAAAACCAAGTAAAATATGGTCCAAATATTCCTCCTCACGTTTGGAAAGAACACACCTAGTAGGACCTTCATATCCCATCTTCTAGGATTTTCCACAGTTAGTATTTTCTTTTGAATAACAACCCAAGCAAAAATTATTACCTTGAGCAAACAAAATTTATTCCAATAGATTTTTTTGAGATATCTTGTCTTTCTTGAGCTTCAACACCATAACACAATACTTGTTGTTGAGGAAACCTGTTAAAGGTAAAACCCCAATGGGAATTAACACCCAGAAATAATGTACTGATAGTATAGTATCCCTATTAAAATATTTATCCCTGTTAGGAGCTTGTTACAACATTACAGTACATAGTCCCTATTAGGAGATGGACCCTATTAGGAGTCAAGAGAAATAGTAGGCTCACTTCCCAGACACACTTCCCAAAGAAGGTTAAATCCACCCTCAAGGATTCACAATCCAAACAAGTGTATATAGTAAATATACAATCCAATGAACTGTCTGATAGCAACTGTCTTTGCTTGGTCAGTTCCACTGAATTACTCTTCTCATAAACTCTGCTCTACATCTAGCAGTCAAACAAGTTTCACAACCTTCACTTCTCTTCTTTTCAATCTCTGTCACATCTTTTCAAAAGAAAATATCACTCATATATATCCTCTTACAATAATTCATTAGGTCGGCCAGCTAAGCTTTCCTAATATACAAATAATTAATCAGGTCGGCCAATTAAGGTTTTCCTATGTACAAATAATTATATAACCCCTTGCTAAGATAAAAAAAGGTACCTACAACAAGTAAACATCAAATATAATCCATCACTTATACTTCCATATCCATAATCCACGCTCACAATTCATTTTACATGCTACATGTCTGAAGTTGGCCAACAATTAGGTCTTCTCCAGAATACACACCACAACTAATGTCACTAGTCATCAAACAACAATAGAACTCAACCCATTATTCCAACATATTTTGAATGTCCACTAGTAAGCTCACTTCATCTGAAATATCTTTGCTAGAAATATATGCCCGAAACACAGAGACCTGCTCTGTCTAGAATCACAGTTACAGTCCAGAAACCAATTTTCACCAAATCAACTGTAACATGCGTAATATGCAACATGAAGCCAAGTGACCTTAGGAATAAGGTTGACACACATTCTTCTGCATAAATCCAAATTCAATCATTCTAAATCATCCGTATAGTGTCCGTACACTTTTTCCAGTCAAGTAACTAGTCTGTCCTCTCCACAGAAATATATGTTGACATCAATGACATTTAACATGAATATCAACAGCATAATCAGTACCCAAAACTGATATCATCCAACAGGATCAGCTTGATCTTCAATGTTTTTGACAATCCAAGCTAGATTACCACTTATTTTATAATTGAATAGTCTTAATACCCATTAATTTCTATACTCCTCATGAGAAATTTTGTATGTGCAAAAAATTTGTCAGCACGCTCAACCATCAATTCGATGACCCCTCATTAAATGTTTCACTTTTCTCCATTTCGTAACATATAACCTTCACGAAATAGTGAGAAATCATTGTTTAGGTTTCCTCCTTAATGTTTCTTACGAAATAGAAAAAAAATTCTATCATGCAAGCCTTACTGTATAATCCTTGCGAAATACCAAAAAATTGCCATTTCACAACTTTCACTTTCTGTCTTTGTGACAATGCAAAAAATTGCCATCTTGCAACTACCAATTCCAAGACTCGCAAAGTAGAGAAAATGGTTCTTTCTTCTTGTTTCCAAGGTGATTTCACATTTTAATCTTTTCAATATGCCCACAAAATTAATGTTATACTATAAATAATTTTTTTATTTGCCAATATATATTTTTTTCGTTTTGAAAAAAACATAATTCGCCTAGATTTTTCACAGTTTTAGGGAGCATGAATGATTCACCGATTGAGATTTTTTTTTTTTCTTTGTAAACTAAAAATTTTCAGCAATAAAATTAATATTTTCCTCTACAGTTTTATACATTTCTCCCATTTTTTACACCTTTTTTGAATGGGGGGTTTCTTAAAGAGTACTCTGACTGTGATCTACCACAATTTAGCACATTACCAATTCCAAAATTCTTGAGAGAAAGGAAAACAAAGTAAAATATGGTCCAAATATTCCTCCTCACGTTTGGAAAGAATACACCTAGTAGGACCTTCATAACCCATCTTCTAGAATTTTCTACAGTTAGTGTTTTCTTTTGAATAACAACCCAAGCAAAAATTATTGCCTTGAGCAAACAAAATTTATTCCAATAGATTTTTTTGAGATGTCTTGTCTTTCTTGAGCTTCATAGTCACTACTATATATCCATATTTGGCATTAAAGAGGCCATTTTTTGAACCCACGCTAATCGGTTTGTCCACAACATTTGTAAACATAATCCTTATCTTTGATATGACCTCTATTACCAGATAAATCTCCACTCATGGTAGAGGCAATAGGATTAGTTATTTCCATTTCCAGCCTAAGATGGGATCATTCCAATGAAAGAGCACATATTATTTTACCTTAAAACCCCATTAGTGTTTTAGGTAAGATTTAGTTTGGTTTATTTCAATATTACTATCAATATTGGGGTATCCTCCCCAAGAGTCTTTTAAAAAGAGCACATATCCCCCATCTTTAACATCCCAAGACACATAATCTATCAATGTTGATCTATAGCCCAACATAAAATTCCAAACCCTTGATCCTTTAGGAGAGTTAGCTACCTTAATAATTTTAGATAGATATTTTTTGTTGACACATTTAGCTTGAAGTTTTATTTCCCATTTTAAATGTGGTTCTTGAACATCCTCCAAACCAATTTGGCTCCAAGTTATTTTCTCTACCAAAGATTACTTTTGAGAACTACCCCACCACAATCCTTTGGCTTGCAGACTTTTTTCCAAGATATAAGAAAAAATTTCTCTATGCCTAATGGAACTTCCTAAAATAATCTTCTTATCTTTTTCACCATTGATTGATTAGCTCTAGAAGTGAGATCTAAATAAGAATAAAAATAAATGGGGAAAGAGGAGATTTTTTTAAATAATTTTTATCCCTCCAGCCAATGAGAGCGAATGACCTTTCCATACATTTACCTCTTATCAATATTCCATTTTAAGGGATCACACAACTTGAGCCAACTTTTGCAAAATATAATGTGTAAAATTTCCCCCATCAGTGGAATCAATCATACAAAAAATAAAAATAAACCTATGGAATAGAAACCCCAAATCCTCAACCCTCTTCATGTCAGGTATAAACCACTAGTTGACTCTTTATCCTCCACCATAAGCCCTAGGTACCCATCAATGTATCCTATGATGGGAATTAATACATATGAGGACCCCTTAAGACTACTTATGACACCTAGGACCCCTTGGGACCCCGAGGACCTAGTACTAAATTTGAGGATGCCCTGGGACCCATTAATGTATCCCAGGATCCCTTAGGACCACTTAACACACATCAATGTATCCTAAGGCCCCTTAGGACTCATATGACCCATTAATTTATTCTACGGTGTCTTGGGACCCATTACTATATCCTAATACCCATTAATGTACCCTAGGAGCACTTAGGACCCATTAATGTATCCTAGAACCCCTTAGGAACCATTAAGTATTCTAGGACCCCTTAGGACCCATCAATACATATGGGACCCCTTAGGACTAGCTATGAAACCTAGGACCACTTATGACCCCTTGAGACATTGCATGGTCCACTATGTATCCCAAGACCCCTTAGGGCCCATTATGTATCCTACGACCCCTTATGAACCCTTAAGACATCCTAATACCCCTTAGGACCACATATGACACATAGAGCCACCTATGACTCCTTAAGACATCATAGGGCCCATTAATATATCCTAGGACCCCTTAGGACCATTAAGGACACCTAGGACCCCTTACGGACCATTAAGGTATCCTAGGAGCCCTCAAGATCACTTAGCACATGTCAATGTATCCTAGGGCCCATTAATGTATCCTAGGACCCCTTAGGGAACCCATGACCCATTAATGCATCTTATGATTCCCTAGGGCTCATTAATGTAGCCTAATACCCATTAATGTACCCTAGGACCACTTAGGCCCAATTAATGTATCTTAGGACCCAAGTTAGGACCCATTATGTATCATAGGACCCCTTAAGACCACTTATGACCTCTTAAGACATGATGCAGTCAAGGATGCAGAAATCCCCAATTTAGACATCCAACCTTGCTGCAAGAGTCAACAATGAAAATAAAAATTAACAACAAGCTTTGGACCAAAATAATAGCTTTATTTATAAGAATTTCTTCATACATGCCGGACTATAAGTCCTTCATGGTTACAACCAAGTATAAGAAACTCAACTTAGAACTATATTCCAATCTACTACATCTCAAAACTATCATCCCCAAGTATGCTACTAGCTCCTCTAAGACCTCTCTAGATACCTCTACACATTACAACACATTACATTTATACATAGAAACCAACATGTCGGCCTAATAAACTATTACATATCCCAAGACAAATGTATTAGACCAGGTCAACCTAATCCCTAATTAAATGCCAAATTTAATTATTTCACAAGGATTGATGCACCACCCAAGTTGGCCACACATAGATCCTTCTATAAATCACACCATTCAGCTCCAATGGTCAGAAACATCGATCACATCCTCCAACAATCAACCGATAAACTCACTGAAGCAGTATCATGAACAATAATAGAAAATTGAAAGAGAATAAAAAATATCTCTCAAACCATGCCACTTCAAGAAGTGCAATCATATAATTTGAATCTATAAACTTCAATGAAAAAACCCTTTTCATCGCTCCTTCCGAAAACTTCCATGGCTCGACCGATAACAGAATCTCAAAAAACTACCTGGAACCAGGAACTTCTTCTCAAACCCAGTCACAGAATCCATCATAACTCCAGTAGGATAACTCCAAATGAGTTGCTATCATAGGAAAATCTTCCCAATAATCCCATGAACACCATATCACGACCACACACATAGAAGATCAAAATAACTCCATGCAGACATCAATCACCCAACCAGTGACCAAGAATAGAAAACAAACACAAAACTAGTAACAAAGATCCACCAATTAAACAAATGTTTATGGATGATGAAAGATTACCAAGGACCCAATATGCTCCTGCATCAGACACCTAAGGTACAAAAATATTTTCCATGAGAGTAGCTAATGAAAATCTAAAAGAACAAGGGATAGTAATCTCATACTTATTCTTCCTCCACCAATCCTCCTCATCTGGAACCTAAACTACCTTCTTACTTTCATCTACTAGGTCTAGAAAATGACTTAAATCCAAATCACCTTCAGATTCAACCTTAGGCTTATTCCTCAGGTCTTCTCTCACTCATACCTTCTACAAAGACTCATATTCTTCACCTCCTCCTCCTTATCCATCAAAGGAATAAATCTACACCTCTTACCATCCTTCTTAATGGTAATTATGTTATGTCTACAGTCATGAATTTTTTTTTGTCATACTGCCAATGTCTACCAAGTAAAACATGAAATGCACTCATAACCACTATGTCACATAATACTTCATCCTTATAAGAACCAATGCAAAAATTTACCATGCATTGTTCCCTTACTTCCACCACATGATCATCATGAAACCAACCAATCTTATAAGGATTAGGATGCCTAAGTCTTCTCAAACCAAGCTTCTGAACCATCTCCTGAAAAAATAAGTAATTAGTGCTACCACTATCCACTATCACCTTACAAAACTTACCCCCAACCTTGCATATGGTCCTGAATAAAATATTCCATTGATAAGGTCATGCCTCCTTATTCACCTTCAATCTTCCAAGTATAAGAGATTTCCCATTTTCAGGAGCATTGTCAGATTCACCTACAGATGGTCCTATAGACACCTAAAAATGGTTCAAGCCTGCTGGTCTACGTGTTTTAACATTTTTAGCATTACAATTGAAACATTGTTTTGTGACCTAATTATTCCTCTATGTTTCTCATATGATGATGAAGGGTGCTCCCCTTAATGCCACAAACACATAACAGAAATAGAGAAGCAACAACAATTTGCAAGAACAGAAAATGGGCTTCTTATTTATCTCCACAAATGTGGAATTACAAACTTTCAGAATTACAATATGCAAAGCCACATGGGCATTTCCCTTACAATATTCTATAGGACAAAGCCTCAAATTATTATCCAGATCTATCCAGAACTATCCTGAACTGCCTAAGACAACACTACGGGCCTTCTTTATATAGGCAATTTCCACCGCTCGAGAAGGTTCTAGAAATTTAGCCCTTAGGGCCGACCAAACTTAGAATTATTTTATTTTTCAATTTAGTACATCAAAGTTGGCTCAAAATAACTTTTGAAACCTGAAAAAATTTGAAGGAAAATTATTTTCTGCTATTTCAGGTGGCCCAACTTCCGGAGACCATAAGTCATCACCAGTTGACCCGATTAACTATTATAACCCCATTTTGGAAACGCCATAGAAATGCCAAGTTTTGACCTCAACCGGGGCCTCTAAAGCCTTCAAAACTGAGTTCAAAGTTTCTGTACCCTATTTTCAATACCGAAAATTTTCAATATCTTCAAAATTAGACCTGATCTAGCCATGAAACTTTACTGGCAGGTTGATATGATTGAGATGACCCTCCACATGCAAAATCAGAACATTCCGAGATCGTATGACCAACTTACTAAAAATAGAAATTTTCCATAAATAGCAGCTCTGCACAAGGTAGCCCTTATTGAAAAGAAAACAAAAATATTTTTGGGT
>MU224659.1:2508294-2548906 GCA_018584345.1 Thuja plicata
TGATTTGCATGATTTTCTTTTTTATGCATGTTTATGTGTTACTAATTATTTGTGCAGCATTGTGGCAATCATGGGATGAAGAATGAATAATTAAAAACTACTAATGGTTTCAATGCAGGATGTTTGTAGAAGACCTTGTGTTTTCTGAAAGCTTCATGTGTGTTTTTAGTAGTTAGCAAACACTTTAGCTTGGTTCTTTGAAATGAAACATTTCATTCATGTGCTTGAAGTGTATTTTACTTTTTAAATCCAAGGAAACTTATGGACGTATCCTCTCCCCTCGCCTTCGTGGACCTTGGGTGTAAGAGAAATCCATGAAAGTCCTTTAGTGTGGCTACCTCCCAAGTGCTTTAGTAGAGCCAGTGAGAGTGGATGCCCAACCGGTAACAGGCTAAAGCCAAGCCCATCCAAACTGGGATACAAAATATGTCATTGTGACTAATCTCACAATGAATGGGTTTTGAATGTGTTATATCGGGAAGAAGATCTCCTTCAGTACTCTTGTGGTGCGTTAAAACCTATAGAATGTAACATCTGTAGGATGGGAGGCCTCCATAACGGAGCTAATCTGCCACATGTATAACCACCCAAACAGATGCCCTTATTAAACACCATGTCATAGTATCCAAAAACCTTCTATCTGTTGGTGTGGAAGGTCAAAGACCAACTAAGACACCCCACACTTTCGTGGCTATTAGTCAAGACAAAAATCCCTTGGGAAGTAATGACCCTTGGGACTTGAAGCTTGGAGTGCCTGAGAAGTGAGTGCACTATAAGGAGGAGCCCGTGCCTCCAAGATTCTAGGTTGTCCGCTATTAGTAACCGCAGTTGAACTTCAACTCAAGTGGGGATTCAACAAATACTATCCTTGCTATCCTTAGGAAGTGGTGTGTTTGCTCATTTTTACAACATCCATTCTAAATGATATGTCTTGTGTGAGTGTTAAAACTTTAATAAAAATGACAACATCTTAAAAAAACTCTCCTAAAGAACACTTTTTCCAAATCAATCTTTCAAAATGATCAAATGGTCACAACACACCTTGTCTTTGAGTAAACATATGGAACCTTGAACTTTTCACTTGGAACCTCTTGGCATGCTTGATAGCCTTCATATTGCATATTCATGACCTAATCTCCTTGTATTTGCATTTCAAAAAGTCCCTTGCACTATATACCTCATTAAAACCCTTATTATAGTCTCTTTTGCATAAGTCCTAATCATAGCCCTCTTGCATACATAGCTCATTTTAGACCCTCCTTAAAAACTTTGCAAACAATCCTAGAAAGTATCCATATCATAGAGCATTTCTTTATGGTGCTGAAAGTAGGATCTTGACTTGGTCCCCTTTTGTCCCAAAAATTTCAAATCCCCCCCTATCAATTGGTCATATTCCACCTTTGTCATGATGGATTCGACCTAATCCTTTTTATCAAGTTTGTCCATTGTCCCTCAATCCTTTTTTTAAGTCAAGATTCTTATTCAACCTCATGAGGTTATGCTCTTAGGTTTGTTTCCTTTCCAAAGATTTATTTTCAAATTCCAAAAAACCAAAAACATAGTTGCATAAACCTTAGGTTGCATTTTTCATAAGCTCCTTGCATTTCCAAAAATCCAAAAAAATCTTGCATTTTCGTATAGTCATCATGTCAATCTTCACTAGGTTCCAAGCATCCAAAAGGCAAAAAGACACTTATCAACCCATGGTTCCATCACAAGGAAACTCACAATTACCTTTTTATCAAAGACAAGATATACCTTTGCAACAACAAGTCTTTGAGCCAAGACAAATGACATCAACACAACCAAACAATCAATTGCATCAAGTCCATGCAAACATGATTCAAAATTTGCAAGAAAAATTAGATAAAGAAAAGAAAATCTTGGAAGAGAGTGTAGAAAAGAGGATAAAGAGTAGAAAGGAGATGGCCAAACTCCTTGGATGTCCATGTGAATCTTTTGGTGAAATTGACACACAATCTCTCATTGAGAAATCAAAGATACCAAAACTCATTTCACAACTCAATGAGGCAAATGAACAATTTAACAAAGCCCAATTCAATCATGTGAAAAAGCCAACCTTTTTCAACCAAGTTCCAGATCATGCTCAATTCAATAAAGTTTCAAATCAGTCTCCATGTGCTCAAATTTCAAATAAATCATTCAACCAAGTTCCCAATCAAAAATTTCAACTTGACTGTGGCATAATTCAAATGGGGCCACCACCAAATTATGAACCAATCTTCATTCTAATGCAAACAAGTGATCTTCGAACAATTTCACAACCTCTTGTGCCGATCATGAAAACAATACAATCAATACCAAGATCACAAACAATAACATTGCTTGAGGAACCTTTTGTGTCCTCCAATTCACCACTAATGTCTTATCAAACAAAGGAAAATTCAAATGTGACATCTTTTGAACATCAACAAAGCATAATCAATAAGAAAGCTTTTTTTGAACATGTTCATTCCAACAATTCTTTCCAACATGTAAATACTGATGAGGTATCACAAACCAGACCCATCAAGCAGCGCAAGTTCAAATCCAAAATTTTAAAGAATTTGTTTCAAAAATTGGATCAGACAAATAATGTACCTGTGTTTAGCAATGGATCACCCCAAAATAATCACATGGATGATATACCTATTTCCCCTAAATACATTGACCTTCAAGAAACATCCATGTTTCCCTCCACTCCTTCATCCCTACAAACTTCACAAGAGAAATTTCCTCCTTCTCCATCAAGTGATTCTTCCATCAATGAAACCTTTCAATGGCTATCCATGAAAGACATCCAAGCTATTCCTATGCATAGCCCAAGTTCCTTTGAACCAATTCCACCATGTCCTCCCATTGCAATCAAGCCTATTCATGAGATTCCTATCCAAATTCCATCTTCCTCATATCAAAATGTTGACCCCTTTCAAGAACCCCCCTTGCATCTCCAATGTCATATCCCATGTCAAGAGGATGATAAAAATAATGAAGAAACATGTCTAAAAACATATCAATATCAAGACCCCTTCAATGAACAATTCTATCCTATTGTTGACCAAGACCCATTTCCCTTGAGACTCATGATGATCCCACTATCCTTATCCCCCTATCCAAAATGATCCTTTTCCACCTCAAGAGAAAAATATCCTTCCAAGTCCCATTGACCTCCCACTTCCCAAGAAAGATCATGATATCCCTTCCATATCTTCCCAAGATCCATTTCCAAGCCAAGATCAAGGTGTCCCTTCACCTTCATGTTCTCCTCAAGATCACATCATCTCTTCAGATCCCCCACAAGATCCTATCCTACCAGATGATCCGATCACTGCTCATACTCCATCGTAGGATCCTATTGATTGTTGTGCTCCCCCTTGTGATTCAAGCACATCTATGCAAGTTGTTCATGAACCCCTTACACTTCTAATGGGTTCCCCTAGATCTATTGAGTCTAGTCCACCTCATGGTCCTATAAGTCCTTCCATATCATTCACACCTCATAATAATGGACTTGTGTCTTGTAGAAAGTATCCTACTGGTCAAAGAAAGCATGATCAAGTCAAAGGGTTAGACCTCCATGCAAAAGGTATATTGAAACCATTACATGTCCAAGAAAATTTGAATGGCAATGGTCTTAATAATAAATCTACATCTCAAGGCATTGGTATCCCTTCAAAATTCAAGTCTAGACGTATACCTCCCCCTTCAACCCTTCCATCCATCTTAGGTCCATATGTTCATCCCTTCACTAGCTTGAAATACCCTTACCCTTTCCCAAATACAATTCAGCAAAAGCACACATCTTGGAGAACCTTCCATCTATCCAAAATACCTCCATACAATTCCTATCCATCCATGAATTCCATTCCCGTTCAAAGCAATTTGGATGCCAAAAATAAAGTCTACAAGTCAAGTAATCCACATTCTATCAAGGATCAACATGTCCAGTATAATCGATGTGTACAAAAGAAGAAAAATTTGACCCAAAATAAAAAAGAACTATAAAAAAGGCTACAAAGGTCCATTGAGAAAAAAATTAAGTCAAAATCCATATGGGTTCCAAATTTATTGTGCAAGCAATACACTTAGAGGACCCTCAAAATAATGAAAAATAAAAAAGCATGTGGATTTCCAAGAAGCTCCTTGAAGCACAGAGTCCAAAAGAAAAGTCCAAATTGGCATCCAAAATTGCTATCCCTCCATCTAAATGTCTTCCATCTTCCAAATCCATTTTTTGTGTCCCAAAATCCATATCCATACCTTCATTAATCCTTCAAAATAAAAAATCTCATTTTCCTCTATCTCTCCATCACCGCTCAAGGTGTGTGCCAATTTTGTTCTTGCATCCATTCCCTTCCACTTCAAAGAAAGTTGGCGTATATTCCCTTCATTATCCAACACCTATTTTCCAACCTATCCAATCCCTTGCATAAAGCTTGTCCCATCCTTATCTAATCACCCACTTCATATCCCTTTGTCATTACCCTACCAAAGTCTTTGCACAATACCTTTCAAAATCACATTTCAAAGAGTAAGGTGCTTGAGTCCTTTGTCCATGTCACTTCATGCGTCCAGTTTTTTCCAAAATGTAAAAAAATGTCAAAAAAAATGAAAAAAGAAAAAAAATAAAAAAAATATGAAAAAAGGAAAAAGTTGTTGGCAATTTGACTCCTAGAGGATGCATGAATTATTTTTTGTTGTCATAATGGCAACAAAGTCATACTAAGTTTATGTCCAAGATAACTTAGAAGATAAAATGACTAAGTATGGAAAATAGGATAGATAGAGTTATACATCAATCAGCACATCAGCGCACATGTGAGACATCAAATCAGAGTATGCACGTTCAAATATATTTTCTATGTGATGTCTACATACTAAGTCCAAACATGCATGGTACAACATGATAGTACGGAGAAGTTATAGACAGATCAGTACACCAGCAGTCCAGAAGATAGAGCATGGAAGCCGACTAGTGTTTTGATCAGCGTGAATTATTTTGTTGTGTAACGACCAAGCACCTTTGATTATATGTTTTTAATAATGTCTTTAGTATTGTTGTAAACACACTTAAGCTGACTTGCTCGAAAGCATTGTGTATTATGTTTTTTGGGCCAACTATAGTCTTGTTTTGAGTCGCGTCTATTCGGGTATGAACATATAAGTATGTAATGTAAAGTTATGTTACAAGAGTCCAATAATATGCATGCGAAATATATAGAAGAGTAGTATGATGAAGTCAGTATGAGATAAATCTCTTTAAGAGAGTAAGAGCATTAGTGCATACACAGAACTGATTAGACAATAGTGTCATCACAGCAGTTCACTTTTGATATAGTGTATATCAACTATCAGAAGGTTGTAGCCTTCATCTTATTGGGCAGTGAGCCTAGGAAGTGAGCCATGTACCTTTAACAGGGTTTTGTAATAGACTCCTAACAGGGTCATTGTACTTGGATTGTAAAGACTGCTCCTAATAGGGAAAATGAACTTTAACAGGTTCATTATACTAGTGCAATATTTGTGGGTACTAATTCCCACCGGGGTTTTCCTCTGATCAAGGTTTCCCCGTAATCATATCATGTGTTATGTGTTCTTGTATTAAGCTTCATTAGATGTATGTTTGATTTATATTTAAGCTGTTGAAATATAACAAATAGACAAACACTGATTCACCCCCCCCCTCTCAGTGTTTCTAACAATTGGTATCAGAGCTCTAGTCCTCTGAAAGAAATTTTAACCACTTGAGGAGATCATGGACTCAGTGGAAGAAAAACATCTAAAAAATAATCTTGAAGCAGCTCTTGAAGATCTTGATAGATCTGAAAAAGAAAATGAAGAACTTAGACTGAAAGTTGATGGCTCACAAATGCTTATCAAGAAATTGAGAAAATATTTGAAAGATTGTTCTACAAGTGATTTAGGGAAAATGGTCAAAAAGCTGAATGAAGAGAACATGTCTCTAAAAGATAAAATTGAAAATCTCGATGAACAGCTAACTGCCAGTCAAATTTCCATTGAAGAAAAGATCAAAGAAAGAAAACAATTAGAAGATGAACTTTTTCAAGCAAACATGAAAGTCTTGGAATTGGAGAACATAAAGAAAAAGATGGAATCTAAATTAACAGAAGAAAAGGATAAGATTGATAAACTCCACACAAGTTCTGATTCACTTCAATCTCAGCTCAATGCACAAAAGTAAAAGTGCAACACTACTAGTCTTGGATACAGTGTAGCACAAATTGAAATCAATTCATTAGAAGAAAGAAAGAAGGTACATAAGCATCTTCAGAAGAAAAGAAAGTTGAAAATGTTGCAGAGATTAAAATAGATCCACCTAAAAGAAAAATCAAGCAAGTTAAGAAAACTTGTTATGCATGTAATAAACATGGTCATTTGGCAAGAGATTGTAAACAGGTAAAAACTTTCAATGGTTATTGTTACTCCTGTAATAAGTTTGGTCACATGGATATACATTGTAGAAAAAATCAAAGAAATTAGTCACAGTAGAATCAGAGAAATCAGCCTCAAAGAAATTTGCAGAACATTACATGTCAGATATGTAACTGCAATGGATACATAGCAAAGCAGTGCACACATGATGAACAAAAACATCAAACCTCCTATCATTTTTCACACATGTGGAAAGGTTGGACACATCTCAAGGTTCTGTAGATCCAGAACTCAAAAACAAGAGGATCCTAATAAATCACTATTTGAAGAAGAAGGAGAAGTCAAATTTGTTAAAGAAAAAGAAGATTCAAGAAAAAATTGGGTTGAAGTAAAGAAGGAAAATGATGTTGACAAAGTAGTTGATGCATCCATAGTGGACACATCCTCTATTTCTGGTTGAATAGACCTTCTTGGTCTTAGGGGGAGCTATTCTAGCTCGGAACCCTTGCACGGCTGGTATACTCACCTCTCAGTATGCTCCTATGGATTCATGTTTATGATCACATGATATAGCAGTATGCATACACGCACTGTCTATAATGCATTCAGAACAAAGTTTGATATTCTCTATGAAAACCATGTGTGGTTGCAAACATTAAATGCAGTAACTTTTATAAAAAGATGTAAGTGTTTGATCATCTTCACATTTGCATTCGAGATCACAAAATTCAGAGAGCATAAGAGAAATGAGCATCAAAGAACGGAAACATAACAGATTTGGTGGTTAAGAAGTATGGTTAAGAATTTGGAATGGAACCTTAGCAGTCGTGCCATTTTAGATTTTCGTGAAACCCTATATAATCAATCATCAAGTAAGTATGGCGACTCCAGTTGTATTTGACATTGTAGAGAGGAAGAGATTTGTATTTAAGGGGCATCCATTTAAATCCATATTGGATGATGTGGAAGGAGCTTTCTCCAAAACTCCATTAGGTTTCATTCATGTAGAAGACATCCGCACGTACGTTTATTGCAAAAAGGAAACAATTGGAGATAATAGTATAGCCACTCTCATGGCTTCAATGATGAAACCAGACTATTCATTCAATGATGAATATGTGCACCTCACAGACAATCCTATCTTCGAGTATTCGAATGCGCACAAATTCTATGAACCAGAATGGGTTAAAATCTTATTGAGCAGGATTCATGATGATCTTTTATGGATTGGTGAAGTCCCCGTTCGTATTACTGCAGACCTAATCTATAAATTAACTGGACTTCCTAAGACTGGACCAATTCTACCTACTGGCAAGGATGTCAAGAAATAGGTTGAGCAAGCATGCCTATCCAGAACTGACAGGCACAGTATGACAGTCGATCCTATCAAGGAAGATGACATAAAGCTTCTAGCTATGATCCTTGGTTACAAGTTCCAGCACGCAAGCAGATTAAATAGTGTGTCAGTAGCCACTATTCTAGTAGCTATAAGGATGGTGAAGGATAACACTCAGTTCAATGTATGAGATATTGCGTGGTCAATTGATGGACAACATTTGAGTTATCAAGCATGACAAGAACAAGACATTCAGGTTTGGGTCTCTGATCATCTACTTGTACTTCCACATTGTTGGTAGGGTTGCTAATCTTTACCTAGATAGAAGAAAACCTACAATGTCTCAAATTTCACTAAAAGCCACATTAGAGAGTAGTGCAAAGGATGCTATGGACATGGACATAAAATCTATTAGGATCAAGATGTAGAAGAGGTTCAGGATACCTGAGAAGATTGTTGAAAATTATAAGGAAACCATATGCTTCATGGTAGAGACTGACTGCACTTGCATGGAGGCAGTTGAGCCCCGAACTAAATAGATTCATCCACTTGGGTATGAAGTGGAGGAACATGTATTAGAAGGATATGCACAAGTCCCTTTGTCTGCACCCAAAGATCCCAATAAGCCCAGATGGGGCACTTACAGAGAGAAGACCTTACCAGTTGATTTTGTATTATATAGTGCTGATAACAAAATAAAGGCATCCAAGATTACATCTAGCATTCTAAGAGTTCATGGTGTCACTCAAGATCTTGACAAAGCTAGAGAAGCCAAGATAGCCAAAGAACTTGAGAAGATTGATGACATCCAGAAGAAGAAGAAAGTAGAGAGCACCTCTGTGACCTCTACCACCATTGACCTAGACTCATCTCCACCTTCTATACCAAGCAAGAAGTCTAGAGGAAGGAAAGAAGCACCCACAAATCACCCATCCTCAAGGAACACACGGAGCACATCAAGGAACACTCAAGCTCCTCCTGAGGTAGGATTCAGACCTAGTCTAAATGTCTTAAAGAACAACATTGTTAATGAAGGCAGACTAGACACACTTGCTAAGGTTTATGACAAGTATCAAGAGATAGATAAAACTAAGATACATTCTATGATCATCTCTCACATGATCAAGTTTAAGAAGTTAGTTCTTGAAATCAAAATAGTGATACCTGATAAGTTATGGAACTTAATGGAAATAATGAAGAGACATGCAATTGAGGAAGACATGAGGATAAGAGAAGAAACATTGGATAATCTTCACCCTGTATGCTCACATGATGAGAAAGCAATTCTATTAGATCTGGTGAAGCCTCATCTCAGAACCAAGACAAGGACTCTTTAGATTATGAGCAAAGAGTATGAGCAAATAGTAAAAGAAACTGAAAAAGGCATTTGCACAAGTGTTTATGGATAGAAACATGTATCCATCAATGATGCCTACAACTAAGGTAACTCCAACTCCTCCCAAACAGGTTACAAAACCAGTAATTCAAAATGCACCTATGACAGGTCCACAAGTTTCAGTGCCCTCAGTGACAATAACTTTTGATACAGCAAAAGACTCAAAAGACACTATAATGGTTGATAATATTAAGATATCCATGATAGCATCTGACAATGACATGGACAAATTTGATAAAGCATTTGTAAGCACTGAAGAGATGTGCACTGACGATACATCTATACAAAAAGATGAAGTTCCCTCCAATGATCCAATAGACTTGAATCAATAGAAAGATACTCAAGATAATGAGACACCAGTCAAGGAGATACCTGTAAAGAGTGAATGCATGGATACCAGTCAAAACACTATATTCACTCCATCCACTTTACCATCTACTGCATTGTTGTCAAGGTTAACTCCTGACTCAGCAAGTCTAGATGCGTGGGGAGAAGAAGACTTAATAAAGATCAGCGTGCTAGCTATGGAAAAGGAAAAAGAAAACTAGGTTATGAGGAACCCTCTTTTCTTAAAATCAGTTAACATTCTAAATGATTTAGTACCTGTAGACAAGAAAGTAGCCAAGATTCAATCAGTTGAAGATGTTGACAACATTCTAACAAGCTTCAAAGCACACTTTACAAACCTAGTAGACTCTGCTACTAGAATTGCAGAAGATGAATATAAAAAGGAGAGATTGAATGAATTGGTAAGGAATTTTACCTTAGACTTAAAGTCTTTAAAGATTGGGCAATCCATATTGAAAGAATTGGCAGCTAAGGGTAAGAAGGTTATAGCAAACTGCATGGATAGAGTGAAGTTCACCTCTGAACATATCAAGAAGATAGAAGAGGTTGAGATCATGGTGGACACTATCAAAAAATCAGTTGAGACATCTACCCAGAACATGAACATATGTAAAAATATTTATCAAGGTCAGTTAGACAAGATTGAAAAGGCTAAGTTAGAGATCAGTAAGATAAGAGTCTGACAAACTCAATTGAGAAATGCACTTGCGCCCTCTCTAGCAGTTCTAAATGAAAACATCAAACAGATTGATGCCACCATTGTGACATATGATCAAGGTCCCTACATGGATTTGATGAAGATGGAGAAGCTGACATATTCCTTATGCACACATCTTCAGACAATTGATGTAATGAAGGTATTCTAGCAGAAAGAGATCCAATCTCTTTATTTTGTGTACCCAGATGTTTACATGGAGTAAGAATCTAGAGACTTACAGTTTTGTACACCTTTACCATTAATGTCAAAGGGGGAGTAATGTATATAGAGAATGTTTATATATGGGGAGCAATATATATATATATATATATATATATATATATATATATGTTAAATATGTTAAGAGATGCAATGATCTACAGTTATTTTTTTTGTTAAGTCATTTTGAGTAACTTGGCCACATTCCTTTGTTGCCATTAATGACAAAGGGGGAGATTGTTGGAAAGTTGACTCCTAGAGGATGCATGACTTATTTTTTTTTTCATCATGGAAACAAAATCATACTAAGTTTTTGTCTAAGATAACTTAGAAGATAAAATGACTAAGTATGGAAAATAGGACAGACAGAGTTATACAGCGATCAGCACATTAGCGCATATGTGAGAAATTGAATCAAGGTATGCATGTTCAGATATATGTTCTATGTGATGTCTACATACTAATTCCATACATGCATGGTATGACATGATAGTATGGAGAAGTTACAAATAGATCAGTACACCAGTAGTCTAGAAGACAGAGCATGAAAGTCGAGTAGTGTTTTGATCAGCGTGAATTATTTTGTTGTGTAATAGCTAAGTGCCTTTGATTATATGTTTGTAATAATGTCTTTAGTATTGTTGTAAAAATGCTTAAGCTAAATTTCTCGGAATCATTGTGTATTATTTTTTTAGGGCCGACTATAGTCTTGTTTTGAGTCGTGTATATTCGGGTATGAACATATAAGTATGTAATGTAAAGTTATGTTACAAGAGTCGAATAATATGCTCGAGAAAGATATAGAAGAGTAGTATGATGAAGTCAGTATGAGATAAATCTCTTTAAGAGAGTAAGATCATCAGCGCATACATGGAACTAATCAGACAACAATGTCATCACAGCAGTTCACTTTTGATATAGTGTATATCAACTATCAGAAGGTTGTAGCCTTCATCTTATTGGGCAGTGAGCCTAGGCAGTGAGCCATATACCTTTAACATGGTTTTGTAATAGACTCCTAATAGGGTCTAAGGATCCTAACAGGGTCATTGTACTTGGATTGTAAAGACTGCTCCTAACAGGGCAAAGGAACTTTAACAGGTTCATTATACTAGTGCAATATTTGTAGGTACTAATTCCCACCGGGGTTTTCCTCTGATCAAGGTCTCCCCATAATCATATCATGTGTTATGTTTTATTGTATTAAGATTCATTGGATGTATGTTTGATTTATGTTTAAGTTACTGAAATATAACAAATAGACAAACACTAATTCACCCCCCCCCCCCNAACACTAATTCCCCCCCCCCCCCCCTGTCAGTGTTTCTAACAAAAGTTGCCTTGATGAAAACCTGGCAAACATGCATCTTGGCAACACAAAAAAAGAGTCAAGAGAAATAATTTCATCCAATAGTGAAAACCTGGCAAACAGGCACTTTGGGCAAGTACCATGATGAAAAATTGACAAACAGGCGTCATGTGTAATTCTATGAACTTCTTGCAGTCTATACTTGGGGGCAGATTTCATTTCTGTTATCCTCCATTATCCCCAGCATGCCCTCCATTATCCCCATCATGTCCTCCATTATCCATTATCCATTATCTTATCGCCTTTTCCCCAACTTTGATCTTGACATGGTTACAAATCTTCCTTGAAACATCACATGTCCTATCTACTTTACATTGTCTTGATCCCTTTGGTCTAGATTGTCTATCCTATCGCAACCTTTCATCCATATTCCATATACCTTCTCATTATCCCTGATTGATCTTGCATATCCTATCCATATCCTACCATTTTCCTATTCATATCCTATCATTATCCTATCCAGGTCCTAACATTGTCCTATCCAACTCCCTATCTTGGTCTTGATGTAAAATAAGGATGTTCAATGAAAAACATGTTTTCAAAGAAAAACCTCTTGACATGTCCATTTCTTGCATTCTATCCACTACACTATTTTCCTTGTCCTATCATTGTCTTAACCAGTCCCTTCGCTTGGCACAAAAAATTGTCATCCCATTTCCTAGATAGTCCTTGGCACCTAAATAGATCCCATGCAAGTGACCCTTGGCCTTCATCAATCTACAGTCCATTTCCCCTTTGAAAATGTCCATGCCTTGCTAGACACTGGGGGCAATTCAAATCTTTCAAATTGTAAATATCTTAAAGACATGAAAAAAATTCCAAAAAAAACAAATAATGTCCTGAAAAAATTCCAAAAAAATCAAATAATGTCCTGAAAAAAATTCCAAAAAATCAAATAATGTCCTAACAAAATTGCTAAAAAGTCAAATAATGTCCTAACAAAAATTGCTAAAAATTCAAATATGATGCTAAAAATTCATAAAATGTCCTGAAAAAAGATCATCACAAAAAAATTCAAATATTTCAAAAATCCTAAAAATTGCAAAATCTCTTTGAAAATCTGCAATAAATTTGTACGTACTTGTCTTCTTTTTGTGAATCAAACATCATGTTTGCTGACATCGGTGGCAGAATCATCAGTCTGTGCTTGACAAAATCATATGCAATCTGAGTCATTGTGACTCAACATTCAATCTGGTTGGACTGTTCAATATTTTGACCTTCACTATCTGTCAATCTGTCCAAGCTATTAATCAATTATCAAATCAAGCATTTTGCAAATCTAAGCTATCAATCAACAAAAATTTAATGCAAGTAACAAAAGATCAGAATGGCTGTTGGCTCACATTGTTTTCATGAGTATTTTTTATTTTATTTTTTATCATGTTCCTATGCTACTCGATGATATTATCTGAACTTATGACAGTAGCCAGGATGGTTCATGACCAGTTCATTTTGCTTTATCTTTTTTCTACCTGTTTGATGATCTCATAAAATTCTAGCACATGTCTGCTACATGCTTTCAGGATGAAGAAGATCATCCTCTGTCTGCATTGTCTTTGTTTACGCAAAAAGGATAACTTTCTTGCTCTGGCTTTTGTGCCACGATGTGCTGCATCCACTTTTGCAATATCAAAATAAGCTCTTATAACAAAATTGCACTTTTGAATGCCAACATCTTTTTACAAACATTTCTTCATCTAATTTATGCTTTTTGCTCACAATTCTTCAGTCAGTCCTCCCAGTCACCTTGGTCTAGTACTATAGTATATAAAAAACAAGTGCATCCTGCATACATACATTCATAAAATGGGAAAAACAACAAAAACATGTGCATTTTCATTCATCCATACATGAGAAACATTCCCGATATACATTTGCATTTTGCATTCATACATTTCAAAAAAGAAAAGGACAAAAACCATTATTGCATCCATAACAAATATTATTTGCATAACAAAGGTGATACATTGCAATATACAAGCATCATCATATAACAGGAGGGTAAAGCATATACATAAGCATCCATCCTATGCATCATAAAGTAGCTACATATCATATCAAGGTGTCTCAAAAAAGTATCAGAGTACAAAAATCAAGGTGTCTCTGTACATTGAGGCCCGCAGGCTTATAATCTATCACATGTCTATC
The DNA here is from genome assembly GCA_018584345.1 of Thuja plicata. NCBI lineage: Eukaryota > Viridiplantae > Streptophyta > Pinopsida > Cupressales > Cupressaceae > Thuja > Thuja plicata. The sequence goes on from MU224659.1 coordinate 2,522,204, forward strand.
AAAATTGTCCCTCTGTTAGAGAGACTTCCTATCAACCCCTACTCTCTCGCTCCTCCTAATCCCCGTCCTATCTGGAAGATGAGGCTCCCCCTTTCTGATGTCATGTTTGTCCTGATCTAGGTGGCCCCCTTGGTCCCAGCACTCCCCTGCTACTTTGTGTCCTTTGGAAATGTGATCTATTGGATGACGCTATGTAACTTGGTACCCACTGATCTCGCGAAACCTCTCTCCTATACATATCCTTCAAATATTGTGACTCTGTTTGTACATCCCCTAGCATCTTGGCAACCTTGTGTGCACTAGAATCATTGATGGTATTGATAAACTGTTGTGAATCCTCCTTGGCTCTATGTGCCCTGGCCATAGTTGTATCTCGAGAGGCGAGCAATGTGTCCCTCTCTTCTGTCAACTTGTCCAACTGTGCTATGAGTGATGATTGCTTGGTAATCCATGATGCACGATCTATATTCCATGATGTACAATATGCAGTCCATGATGCACACTCTGTAGCCCATGTATCTCTATCTGTATCTTTCTCCAAGGCCAACTAGTTTATTTGGCTTATGAGCTCTACGATGCGCTATCTTTGATCCTTGAACCGGTCATCAGGATGATGTATGTCATCACCATGTGGTGGCTCATCCCTATCCTCATCCATTTGCATCGACATATCACCAAGATCCCTATCTACATCATCATCCTCCTCCTCACTCTCCTCATCATTCTCATCATCCTTGTATTTATCCTCCTCAACACCCTCTTCATCCTCATCCTCCTCCTTGGTGCTCTCATCTCTGGGCATCCGCACTCTCGATACTACCACATCTGGATCTATCAGAGGAATCAGCCTGTGCTTAGAAAACCATCTATCATACTCCTCTATGGTCCCTACATATGCCACATCTGCACCTGCTCCCCATGGTCTGGGCTATAACTGCTCAAACTCTGCATATGCCACTTGAGGCTTGAGTGATGCACCCCATGTCCTGGCCTCGGCCCTCGACCAAGAAAACAATGTTGTACCTATGGGTACTCCCTGTATCTCTCCAAACTGTCGGCGAACTTTCTCTGCAAGCTGAATCTCAATAACTATGTGACCCATGACAAACCTCCCAATGCGCTAATCTCTCATGTCTATAGTATAGTATCTACTCCATATCATCATCCCATTCAGGGCAATCTCTGTATGGGTGCCAGGTAAAATCTCAGAGCAGATCTATCTCGTGACAGAAATGTAATGTATATCCTAGTGGCCCCTGTGCTAATGCCCCTCGATAACAGTAGACATATGACATTTCTGGAAAAAAAATCTCTGAGCAATAGACCAGAATACAGCTATGTGCTTGTAGGCCCACACCTGTAGCAATGTGATCCCACTATTGATCGATAGTCCCCCTCTGTATGCCAACTGGTGGAGCTGATAGTATGTCATGGCCACCATGCATGGCCCCCATGTGAACACTGTCCCCTCCATGATCATCCACTCGAGGACCCTCCCCCAGCCAATAGGGAACCCATGGCCTTGTATGTCAGGTACCAATAGACATGTGATAATCCTGCATATAACGACAATCAATCTATCATGTTGCCTAGAAACTATCTCCCATCAAATCTCATAGTTGTAGATGTCTAGATCATCATCGTCACTCTCGAACAGTCTATGTAGCACCAATCTCCCTATTGTGGGATCGTACTCTACCAAATCTCCATGAATCAGAATCCTAAGGATGCACCACAAATCCTTTAATAACATGGTTGCCTCCGCTGTTGGCAGGTGGAATGAGCTAGTCTCCAAGTGCCACCGCTCAGCTAATGCTATGATCAACCTCTGATTTTCTCTAATATCAGGAATATATGTGATGTAGTATAATCCTAGAGAGGCTAGGATCTATCTCTCATGACTACTCAGTCGATGACATATGTCCAGACACGCTGGTCTACTCTCTTGTGTCTGTGGAACTGTCAGCTCCTCCTGCGATCACCATGCGACTTTGGTCAACTTTCTATACTTTATATTTCTTGTTGACCAACCTAGGACCCATTTTTACCTACTTTCACCTAATTTTGACCTTTTCCTAGGGTTTTGACTAGTTTAGGGAAGTTTAGGGTGGTTTAGGAACCCCCAGACTTTATTTTTAGGCCTTTTTAACCACCTGTGTAGGTTGTCTTACCACCTGCGTAGAATGGCCTCCCACCTGCACTGGTTGTGCAAGTGGTCATCCCACCTATGCTGCCTATGTAGGTGGGCACATGACCTACATAGGTGGCACATGTGAGCCCTTTACAGGCCCCATTTGACCGTGTTTGACCCCTAAAACCACCTAGAAAAGCATGCAAAGTTGTAAACCACTGAGAGGCTTAGATGTACTCACCTCGGGTCCCACATCATCCAACCGTCGGTAGCTATGAGCTCATTCCCCGCGTTGATTCTCCATTGGCACTCGATCCATCTTCCTTTCTCTAGAGCTCAATTCTTCAAAATGAGAGAGTGAAAATGAGCTCCAAAACCCTCTCCAAACCATTTTATAGCCTCTTGGCTGCCTAGATGGACATGCAACCCTTGTGTTTTGTATTGGTCATGATTTTTTTGACACTCTGAACCCTATATCTTTTGCATTTGACCTCTGATTTTTTATCCGATCGTTGTTGTGGATCCGTCTCAGCATTGTCGACAAATTAACCTATCATTTACATTTTTCAAGCGATTTCTCGAGGGGGCACCTATGTATCCCGCTATCATTGGGGCATGTTTTAATGCTATTTTCTTCAGGATTCTTTGACACAAACTTCATAATCACATTGTATCAAAGAGGGGCAAAATGTAGACACCTAAAAATGGTTCAAGCCTGCTGGTCTACGTGTTTTAACATTTCTAGCATTACAATCGAAACGTTGTTTTGCGACCTAATTATTCCTCTATGTTGCTCATATGATCTTTATCATATGAAAACATTGTGTCTTTCATCGATGATTGGATATTGCAAAAGTGTTCAATTATTTACTAACAATTCTACTCTCTTTACCAAATTGATCATTTTCCAAATCATTTCCGATCAACCCTAAACTGATCCTATTTGATCCTAAACTGATCCTATTCGATCCTAAACCATTCCAAACCTTCCTAAATCAATTCAAACCCATTCTATTCCATTCCTAATCACTTGCAAAATTGTTTGGACTCATTCCGACCATTCTAGGGCATTGTCCAAGATCACTGATGCCTAATTAACCCAATTTCCAAACCAATCAAAACCCTATTCCAAATTTGATCAATCTTTTCATCATTTCAGGAGCATTTTCCAAGATCATCTATGCTTCGTATCCCCTTAATCATCCATTTGATAACATTGTCAAAGATCATTGGTGTTTTTGCTATCAATCTATCAATATCAATTCAATAGTGTTGTTCATATTTGTCAATACTATTTCTGATTATCATTTCGGGAACATTGTCCAAGATCATTGATGTTTCCCCATTTCAATTTCAATCTTACAATGCCATCAAAGTTCATTCACGCTTTTCAATCATTTCCAATCATCATTACGCGGGTGCATTGTCAAAGCTCATCGATGCCTCATGATTTTCCTAAACTATTCCAGAACCCTCAGAATTGATCCTAAACCTTATCAATATTATCAAAATCATTTCAATTCGACATCAACACCTTCAATTCGACCTATAATCCACTAATTTCCCCCTTTGGATGAATAACCCATAGTTTATCCTAGCTCCTAATTGAATAAATAAATAAACTTTATTTATTCCCTTTTCCCTAAGTCTCCAACAATTAATTAATTTTTATTAATTAATTAGCTAATTTCAATTTATGAGATTTTCATAATTTCATAAATCTAAATATTGATTTTGAGGAATATTGAGAACATTGACTTATTAATTTGATTAATGATTCCTAATCCTACCTAAATATCATATCCCTTAATTGAGGATTCTCATCCCTATTAAGGTGCTTCACAAATATTTTCAATATCTCCTTATTTGATCTCCCCTATATCATGCTTCCTAACATCTCACCAACTAAATCTCTTCATTATTCATGGATTCTTGCAATCCTCACCTAATTGATCCTCATTTTTTATAAATTGAGAGCTATTCCTCTGATTCAAGGTTAACCACAAGATTTTTGAGAACCTCAAGAATCGTTTGAAATCTTCTAGTATTCTCTTTAGCAAAACTTGGCTTTTATGTGCAATTATGTGTGTGCAAGGAGCAACATCAATCTCATTATGGAGAAGAAAGAAGGACATGTGATCTTCCTTTGAAGGGATTTTTTAAGTGTTTATGCTTATGTTTATGAATTCCTATTACAAATAGCTTTCATGATAGATTAGATAGGTTTAGCATACTATTTAGGGTTTGTGGTTTCCTATATATGCTAAAATGCCTTTTTCTGGTCTTACAGGTCCACCTTCTTCACTCATACAAGAAACTCTCTTTTCTTAATTACACTGAAAAGAACTGTGTCCTTTAAATCCACATTTAAAACAATTACCCTTGAACTCTTTACCACCATTACCTTCCTTAGGTGCAACCGGTTTAGCTTCTACCTCAGCTACTTTCTTGCCCTTATCACCAGTAGTATCTTGCTTCTCCCTTCCTCTAGGTTCATTCTATTGTTTCCTATTCAACTTTTCTTCTACCTTCAGGGAATACTGATAAGCCTTGTCAAATTATCCAATCTTCAACATACTCATCTCATCCTAAATATTAAATTTGAAACCATTCGCATACCTAGCCACCTCTTCCTTTAAAAATTCTTTGTGACCAAATCTAATGGTTACCTTGTAAAATTCTTCAGTATAATCCATCACACTGTTAGGATTAAGTAATACTGAGAGGGGGGTGAATTAGTATTACAACGATTTAAACTTAAAATTAATAAATTCCAACTTAACTAGATAATTGCTGAAATGAAAAGAACATAAGCACAAAACACATAACTCATAACAACATGAATTTGTTGTCGAGGAAACCCTGGCCAAGGAAAAACCCCAGTGGGGATGGTACCCAAAAATATGTACTAAAATTATTATGTCCCTGTTAGGAAACCTATCCCTTTAAGGATCTAAATATTGCATTAGCACATTTCCTTGTTAGAGGAATACAAAAACCCTGTTAAAGGTATACTAAGCTCACTGCTCATACAATCAGAAATGTGATTATGTTACAATGCTTTTCAAGAATGAACAATACAAGAATCTTCTATTATTAATTATTTATAGTTGTATCTTGCATCATCATCTATCTTATTCTAGCATTATAATACATCCATTCATCTATTTGCACCACATCCATACTTCGCTTCTCAAAAGATCTTCATATATATAATTTATTATATTACCCACTCAGCTTCCAAATACATCACAAAATGGAACCAACAATTTTACAAAACTAAAATACAAAGTCTGTGATTATACATTACAAAAATAGAGGTGGTACCCAAACCAAATATAAATTAGCAAGTTTATATTCCATGTTACACTTCCTTAATCATCGTGACCATTCAACTTCTCTTTCTCGTTGTATCAATGTCTTCGCATGACTTAAACTATCTATATATTTCATCACTGAACTCCAAAACTCAAGTGACCATAACTAAAGGTCTATCATACCCCAAAATAGCTTCTCCTATGCTCGCACATCTTCATTCACCATATAATGTCTTTGCTGACCAAAACCGTATTGCTATACTCTGTAATTCTGCTTTCTGTACTTAGTCATTTTTACAAGTCACAACTCCAAAAATGTGTTTCACTCAAAGAGATCACCGAGCACCAGTCTATACCATGAGACAAAATTTCACTGGGAAAAGTGGATCTCAAATACACATCAGCTAAAGCACTTTAATCTTTAAAATAGATATTTTCTTGGTTGGATAACCATTTCTTGTGGATCAAGAAAAGCATTAATTGTGGATATAATTAGTTAACTAATTGTATTCATGCAAACTAGAAGATCGAGGTCAAGTTGTAAACCTTTGATCTTAGATTTTTTCAAGAAAAATGTGAAACCTAATTAGGTCATAATCTTGTCTATATAGATATAATAATCAGTCAAGAATGAGAGGATTTTAGCCGCCAATGACATCTATGGATCAGATAGAGAGTTCATGTACAAGGACAGATAAAGGAGAATTTATTTTATCAAGAACTACATACAAGGCTACCGAGAAGAACATGTTGGAGATTTACTTCTGGCAGCTAGTTGATTGTATGTTTGTCATTGATGATAACATATAATATACATCAGTGTTCTATATGTACTTATCAGAATGATGGTTTCAAGCCTTGTGTGGTTATATTCATGTTGTAGACATGTTGTTTATGTTTCTTTCATACATGCAGACTCAGATATGAAGTTTCAGTTGTGTTGTGTAATTATGTTAGTGGCAGTTACACTTTCTGGAGTTTGTCTGTATAGAGCCGACATATTGCATTGGTTCTTGAGTTGCACCTATCTTCAGGATATGCATGTGTATATTCAAGTTAAGTTATGAGTTGATGATAGTTATCTAAAGGCACCAAACTTGTTTCAACAAGATTACAAAGTTAGAGTTAATTTGGTGAGGCCGACTTAGTGAAGCGTCACGTCTATTTAGTTTATATTTCACGGTTGTAATTATGCTAGTGTGGTTAGTTAAGCCGAAAAGGATGTTATGAAGAGTTTCTTAATAGGTCCCATGATCTCATACTTTGAGGAAGATACTTATAGTATTTCATTTGTGGAACGCTAAGTATGAATGATAAGAAAAGATACAGGAAAAGTGCAGAGAAGAATATCAGATGTATTTCATTCATCAAGGATCTATGTGAAGAAGCAGTGGAAGATTACAATACATTGGAACTGATCAAGATAGCAGGTCTACTCTATAGTTCATCATCAGATATAGTGCATATTTTTTCTACAGAAGGTTGTAGCCTTCACCATTGAAGCAGTGAGATTTTGGACAGTGAGTCCTCACCCATAACCGGGTTATTTGTAAAAGAATCCTAACAGGGTCAGATACTTAACCAGGTCACTATACTTATTGCATTGTAAAGAAAAACTCCTAACATGGTTGCAAGATCTTCTAAACAGGGATTATTATAAACAAGTATAGTTCATTGTGGGTGTTAATTCCCATCGGGGTTTTTACCTTTTGGTTTCCCCATAACCAAATTGTGGTGTTGTCTATTGTGTTATTTGAATGTGCATTTACTTTATTGTATTTTGGAGTTAATAAAAGAAAATAATTAAATTAGCTGATAACTGATTCACCCCCCCCCTCTCAGTTATCCTTTGGGACTATTCTAACAGAGCAAAGGTATTATCCATCACAATAAGGTGATATAATTTTGTGTACTTAATGATCTATAATTAGAAATGTAAGATTGCACCAATCAGATCATATATTTTGTTACTCTCTAACAATTTTAACAAGAAGTAAAATCTTTTCACAAGGTGGACTTAATAGTCTTTATGTAAATCTCTTAACCAAGCGCACACATACATTGTGTTGCTAAAATATCCTAATTGGGTAGAATTAACAAGTCTGACATGTTACTCCTAACGTGGTAAGATCGTCAGAAGTGATCACAACGTGTAGCCCTAACAGGCACCTTGCATTATGTAGATGGTGAAGCTTTGTGGGTTTCATCCCCACCGTAGTTTTTACCTTCTAACAAGGGTTTATGCGTTATCAAATAATCATGTCATGTGTAAATGAGTTTCATGAATGGTTCAATGTTTGTTTACATGCATTTACATTTATGCTATGATATTGCATGCATGAAGTAGAAAATATAGAATGGTCAGTTATGTAAGTAATGAGTACTAAGGTTTAAATTATAAAAGTTCTTAAGGGTACTGATTCACCCCTCCCCTCTCAGTACACACCCTTCCATTATTCCTATAATTGGTATCAGAGCTAGTTCTCTTATTTTGGAAAATTTTAATCACTTGAGAGAAAAGATCTTGCAATGGGAAGGTATAAGCTCAATAAAAATATTGAGAATCAAAAGTTGCAAATAGAGATTTTCTTTGAGCAATACAAAAAGGCAAGAAACAAAATGAAAGAGTTATTGGCTGAAAGAAAATTCATGACATCTCACTACAATGAAATTGACTATCATGAAGAAGAGATACCTGACTTATTTGATTCATCTCGATCTGGATCTGGTAATACATCTAACACATCTGAAGGAACCATTACAGATCTAAATGAAATCAATAAACATCAGACTGACCAAGTGAAAGTACTACAGATCGGTCAAGAGACACAAATGGTAAGAATGATTGATGTTATGAATAATGGAAGACAAGATGAACAAGAAAGAACTTTGCCTATTGATGACAGGAGAAATATAAAACTAAAATATTGCAAGAGAAATAATCTAAGATACATATACTTACTGAACATCACATTGAGATCACCAATCAAATAGTTCTTATGAGTCATGAGGCCAACCGAGTGAACATGGAACTTTCTGGAAAATTGGAATTTATTGGTAAACTCAAAGAAGAAAATGAGAAACTGAAGCATGAAATGAAGATTCAACAACAACATAATGATATGATCAAGAAAGTTGAAGACAGTACAAAAAAATGGATGAATTTATGAATGAACAAAGAAGACTCAACAACAATACTGGTTTAGGGTATACCGAGTATGGAGAATCATCAAACCAAGCTGATCAAAGGAATGTCTATACAAATCCAAGACCAAAGAAGGGTTCATGTAATCACTGTGGAAAAATAGGCCACGCATCAAATGTTTGTAAGAGTAAAGCAAAAGGTATTCCTAAAACCACTTCTACATTCATAGGTAATTGTTATAACTGTATCAAACATGGACAAAAAGTACATGAATGCAGATCTAAGATGAACGAACCAAAGAAGAAATATTACATGGAAAAATATTGTTCTACTTGCAATATGCATGGCCACACATTTCAAGAATGTAGGAAAAGGATAAAACAAGTTTGGAAACCTAAAGAACAAGAAAATGCATATCAACCGAGAAGAGTCGGTAATACATATGTTTGGGATTACAACACTTGGGTAAATTGCACATCATGGGTAGATATTGACATATAGCTGCTAACTATATGAGGAAATGGATAAGAAGATCTAGAAACTAGACTAACCCTGGAATGACATGCTTACACTGTCATAAGGTTGGTCACTTAAGTAAGGACTATAGAGACCGAGTGATAGAAGCAAGCACTTTTTCAAATGGAAATACTATTGAAGACATCATCAGAATGAGAAATCAAATGTGGAGGAGAGATTCAAATAATGATAATGCTGGACCAAGCACTATAGTTGGTGACACCTCATCTAATGCATCAGGTGATTCCACCACCCCCACCTAAGCAATACAAGTAAGTATGGAACTGTACTCTACAAAGTTGTATTTTACATCAGTTCCTACATTCATTGAGAATATGCCAAATTAGCATGAATGAAGATGCACCATGGTATTGCATGTTATGTTTTGTGAATCTAGTATGGTCGGTCAATATAAACTGAGCACAAACTGCATGTTGGTGAACATGTAAAAGACAACTGAGTTGACACTATGTACCGAGTATTGTATACTCATCGAGCTGAAGAATTTGGTGTGTTAATCGAGCATCAAAATTTTGTCGATTGAGTAGTAGGTGAAGCATTTAATGCATCACTTAGGTTATTTTTCTATAAAAAGGGCAACATGAACTCATTCTCTCACCCATCGTTAAAGAACAAATTACAAAGAAAAGAGGAAGCAATTTAGAGTGACTACATTGCACTGCGATTCACAACACTGGCAAAGCTACTCCAATAGATTTCAAGCATTCACAGCAAACATCCAGTGAGTATCTAGGCTTAATGAGCTAACAGGTTATTTGCAAAGAATCCCTAAATTTAACAAACAATGGAAACCACTTCACGAACCTCAAAAATCAAGATGGAAAAGCATAAGAAGATCGTTCTAATCAAGAACTTGACCTGTGAGGAACCAAACTACAAGTTTTTCCCTGAGGTTGTTGCTCAACCCGATGACAAGGGATAATTTTTGAGTATCTCACCTAGGGTTTTACTGGTTGAAGACATCCGTGCATACATTCACTGCAAAGTTGCAGAGATTGGAGACGTTGACCTTGAAGAAGCTTATCCGAAGCTATGCAAGGACGGTAACCTAAAGGAAAAGTACAAGCACATTGAAGTAAAAAGGTTAACCAATGCCCTACTATTCCCAAACAAATTAAAGAAAGAATGGATTTGCATTGTGCTTAACCAAGTACATGAAGGAAAGATGTGGTTAGATGAACCCAAGCCAATCACAAAGGATGTGATTCACAATATAATTGGTTACCCGATAACTAAGAAGGAAAAAGCCCTAAGACACCCTGGAGACCCATAGATTGAAAAGATAATTGGAGCCGAATGGGACAACAGAGGTTTGAAAGTCAATTCAATCACTGACCCTGAAATGAAATTTTGTGCATATGTGATTGGATACAAAATCTTTCAAGAAATCAAAATGAACAATGTTGCTTGTGGAGCTGTCAACACTACATACAAGATAGTAAAGAAAGGTGTGGAATTAGACCTGGTTGAGCTACTACTGAAACAACTAGAAGAAAACATGAGAACAATTAGATCAGCCTGATCTAATACATGTAAGTTTGGTTCACTACTTATGTGCACATTATTTTACTTCCAGAACTTCTTTCCATCCATTGGTAATGTCACTTGGGACACCAACTGACCTATCACAACACATATTAGTGATTACATTAAATCACTAGGAGATAATTTCATACCACTACTGAATGCATATTTTACTACATTCAAGAATATGATGCATAAGAGGATGAGAACCCCCGCCGAGTTGGTTAAACAATACAAGGATGAGATATTCTTTGTATTTGACACTGACACTACAATCAACAAACCTGCTATCCCAAGAAAAACATGGTTACCACCATTGGACTATGAAATTGATATAGATATGGCTACAAGAGCTATTGAAGCCCTACTAAATGAATGAGTTGACAAATCTATAAGAATATTTGGTACATATGAGGAAGCCAAGTCAAGAATAAAGACTAGTTTAGTGGTCAATAAAATAGGAAATAAGAAAACACAAATGGTGAAAACACTTAAGAATAAACTTTTGCTAACTAATGAAGAATTGGAACAATCAGTAGAAATCATCAAAGAATAGACACCCATTGGTGAAATAAAAGAGTTAAGTAATTCCGAGTCTACAGAATCAGATGCAGAGCCACCAAAGGCCAAGAATAAAAAAGTTCCTAATATAACAAGTGCATCTAGAACAAGGAGAAAAAAAACAAAGGTAGACTCACCACCATTGAAGAAAGGCACAATAAGAACATATCAGAAAAGAAAATCCTCAAATGAGCAACCAACACTAAGACAATGGAAGAAATATGTAAGAGGAAAAGAAGACAAGGATGATACTGAAGAAGCTGAAAGAGATCAAAGAATCCAAGCAAAAAAGGCCAAAATACCAAATACAATTGATTAAATTGTAGATTCAATCATCAACACAAGCAATATACAACATCATAAGATTAGACAATGGGGAACTCTGTCTATCGAGGATCAGTACAAAATAGAAGAAGCAATCATTAAAATGATAGTAGCTTACAAATATGTACCTCTACAATTTGGAAATCATATTCCATAGGAACTACAAGAAAAAATATTAGCTAGGTGGACATATGCATTGCACATGGAGAAACAGATGAGAGAGAGACCCGTAGTTGCATTCATGTCCATTTCCACAATTGAATAAATTGACTCAACAATCAAGGAGCATGCAAAGAAATTTTCTAAAAAAACCAGAGCATACAAAGTATTGCACGATAAGTTAGAAGATATTGACATAGAGAGAAATAAGATTTGGACTAAAATCTTTAATCTACTCAAGCAGATACTAGCTCTAACCGAGACTTCTCACATTGAGGAGAAGGAGGCCACACTGAGCCCCGAGAACATTTTAATCAATGACACCGAGGATGTCAATCCCATTGACTTAACCACAGAAGCAAGTAAGGTCATGGATGATATTTATGGAATATTGAAATCATTAGGGGAAAAACTAGATATAACTATAAAAGATATCACTCAAGGGGATCCTAATGGTGATGTAAAGGCTGATGAAGATGTCAATATTGCCACTGAGCCAACAAATGAAAAGGATACTACTAATGTTACATAGGCACTTGTACCAGGTAATATGCCTTTATGGATGCAAGCAATCAATATCATGACTAAATCACAATAGACACCACCTGAAACTGAAGCAAACATACCGATGGACAAAGGTGAGGAACAAGGGAAGAAGACAGATAATAGTGGAAATCAAAAATCGAGTGATGCACCCACCGAGGAGAGTGGAAAGGCGAGAAAGGCTCCAAGTCAAGAAAAGGTTGAAGTAGAGATATCTACAACCAACCAGTAGGTACTGACCGATAAGCCTATCCAAGGCACCACACCTCCCAAGCAATCAATGACAAAAACTGAGCAACAAAAAGCTCTTTCTATAGTACCTCACTCCCCTGCAACAATCAACATTAAGAAGAAGAAAAACAACAAGAAAATTAAAGCCCACATCACACTAGATGAGACCATAGACATACCCGATTGTGATCCAAGAATACTTGATCCTGAGTCACTGACAAGGTATGGGGAGCTATGCAAAAGAAAAGCACAATAGGACAAGCTCTAACAAGAAAACAAAAATTCACAAGTCCTAGAAACAACAAAGGAAATTCAATTGCAGGTAGTGTCTGACACCCAGATTGATAAAAATGCACCCATCATTGATCAACTTGTAGTTCTGACTGAGGAAATCACCACACATAATGTAGATGCCGAGAAGGTCATTGAGGAAAGAGAAGAAGAGAAGTATCACTACAAAATCATAGAGAAAATCAACCAAGAAGTGGCAGAGAATAAGGTGAAACTTTATGAACTAGTAGCTACATTAGAACTTATTATTTCAGAAGTACTTACCTTGGTTCAAAATTTGTGCACTCTAGAAAACTTCACTACTAAGCATAGTGAATAGATAGCTAAGATAAATGAGGATCTAAAAGCTAGTGCACTAAGTCTTTCAACCGAGGCAAATGCATTTCACCTACATTATGAAAATCTTGTTGTATCTAAACAGTTAAGGCTTGAAATAAAAACGAAGAAAGAAAAATCACAGATGAAGTAACCAAGCTACAAGCCTTGTTACTACTGAATCTCACATTGTTGTTAACACACATGACTATGAAAAAGAATCTAATTGCAACCCCAGAGATGTCATTAATAGAAAGAATCTATGACATGCACACTCAAATCACTTTGGAGAAAATGACCCTAGAGAACTTAAAGGAGAAATGGGAAAAGATGATGACAGACATTCAACAATATCATTCACACATACTTGACAAGTTGTAATTTTTACATCTTTGTCATTACTTTCAAAAAAGGGGGAAACATGTACATACATTGTATCTACATACCAAGGCATGCACATAGGGGGGGTAATTGTAAATTTACAACACTTGATATATATTGTACATATCAGTTTTTGATACTAATGCCAAAGGGGGAGATTGATAATACATAAAGGATTAAAAGTTGTCAATAGTATACAAATAGACAATTTTGGTCAGTCGGTCATGATCACCGAGCGACAACACTCACCGAGTGCAGTGATCACCAAAATGTTTTGAACACCGATAAGTATATCAAGTGAGAATCAGTCTACAGAGACACAAATGAGCATGAGTCTACACTGATAGACAACATTTCACCAGGAAAAGAGGATCTCAACTACACGTCAGCTAAAGCACTTTAATCTTTAAAATATCTTTTTTCTTAGCTGGATAACTATTTCTTGTGGATCAAGAAAAGCTTTAATTGTGGATATAATTAGTTAACTCATTATATTCATGCAAACTAGGAGATCAAGTTCAAGTTGTAAACCTTTGATATTAGTGTTTTTTAAGAAAAGTGTGAAACCTAATTAGGTCATAATCTCGTCTATATAGATGCAATAATCAATCAATAATGAGAGGATTGTAGCTGCCAAGGACATCTATGGATCAGATAGAGAGTTTCATGCACAAGGACAAATAAAGGAGAATTTAGTTTATCAAGAACTACATACAAGGCTACCAAGTAGAATAGAGGTATTATCCATCACAATAAGGTGATATAATTTTGTTTACTTAATGGATATATAATCAGCAATGTAAGATTGCACCAATCAGGTCATATATTTTGTTACTCTCTAACAATTTTAGCAAGAAGTAAAATCCTTTCACAAGGTGGACTTAATAGTCTTTATGTAAATCTCTTAACCAAGTGCACAGATACATTGTGTTGCTAAAATATCCTAACTGGGTAGACTTAAAAAGTCTAAATTTTTACTCCTAATAGGGTAAGATCATCATAAGTGATCACAACTTGTAGCCTTAACAAGTACCTTCCATTTTGCAGATAGTGAAGCTTTGTGGGCTTCATCCCCACCGCAGTTTTTACCTTCTAACAAGGGTTTCTATGTTATCAAATACTTGTGTCATGTTTAAATGAGTTTCATGATTGGTTCAATGTTTGTTTACATGTATTTACATTTATGCTATGATATTGCATGCATGAAGTAGAAAAGCTACAATGATCGGTTATGCAAGTAATGAGTACTAAGGTTTAAATTGTAAATTTTTTTAAGGGTACTGATTCACCCCTCCCCTCTCAGTACACACCCTTCCATTATTCAAACACAAGTGTCATTATTTCATTTTTCACTTTAGCCTTACTCTTTGGTTCCTTCAGAACCTCAAAAATGCTTTCTTGCTCTTGACTTTTAGAGGGCTCTTCCTTAGTAGATTTTACCTTGTCTATATCAATCTTAGACACAATATCAATGTTTCCTTCAAAAGGATCATTAGTATCCAGTGCGGTATCCAATACCATAGGCACACCAACAACAAAGAAATATGGTCGCTTCATGGTACTAATAAACTAACTATTATCTTTTCCATCCTTAGGTCAGTCAATGTTGATTATTGCAAGCTTGGAAGACTCTCCCTTTAGACTAGTTCTAGTGGCCTTAGGTCTAGGAGGTGTGAGCTTCTCAAGTTCAGTTTCCATTAAAATTGTGTCTATCACCTTGTGAGTATCCTCAATAACTTCATCATACTTTCTTGCCATTATCTTGATCAGCCTGTACTTAGTTCTTAATAGGAGTTTTAGTGCATTTAGTATCCTTTTTTGCTCATCAAATGATATAACTGGTAATATGTCTTCAATAGCTTTTATCATGATTTGTTCATCTTCTTGTAATCCTAATTTCTTTCTCACTTCAAGTTTATCATACAGCTCATGAGGAATGCTTCCAACCATCTCTAATAGATTCTTCTTGAAAACTAACATGTTCTTAATCAAAATATCTTCTATAAGGATTTTATCATTAACATCATACCTATCATAATATTTTCTTACTTGATTTATCTTTCCTTCGCCCACAACTCTTTTCTCCATCATTTTCAAGTCAGGTTTCCAGAGTTGTCTGTTCACAGGTTTGTCTTGTGATTTCCTCTCTTCTCCTTCTTTATTCTTTTTCATCTCTTCTAATTTATTCTCCTTTTCTTCTTATTTCTTCTCCGCATCTAACTCCTTTTCTATATCTCTTATCTATTTCTTGGGCGGGTAATTTTGTTTAGAGGACCTTATTCTCTTCGTAGGGGTTTTTGCAACCTTCACACTCTGCGATGTCTCCATAGGTACTTCTGCCGTAGTAGAGGATGGAATAGAATTTTTATCAGTGTCTATAGGTGGAAGAATTTTAGGGGCAGAGCTTCCTACTCCAGATTCTCTTTCAATCATCTTCCTTCTTATCTCCTTCATCTCTTCTTTAGTAATGCCAACTTTACCTGCTAAGTCATCTACAACATTTTCAATTTTTTATCTTCTAGCTTCTCTTGTTTGTTATTCTCTAATATTAGAGGATTTATCCTCATATGTACCCCATCTTTCCTATGGTGGATCTAACTCTAAAGATAAAACATGTTAAACTTGCATAGTTAGAGCTTCCTTACTCACCTCATACCCCATAGGGTAACACCACTTCATCCTTGGATCAACTGCCTCAAAACAAACACAATATGTTTCAACCATGAAACATATTGTCTCATTGTACTTTTCTACTATCTCCTCATGTATTCTCATTATCTGTTTCATCTCTCTCTACAATATTTTGATCATTCCAAATAACTCTCCATCAACCTATGTGCTATTCTATATTCTCTAGCTATTTGAAATTTGTAGACCAGTGGGTTTATTATCTCTCCAGGCTCTAGGGTGCATACCAGGGAACTTATGCACAATGTATATATATATGTGTGTGTGTGTGTGTGTGTGTGTGTGTGTGTGTGTGTGAAACATGATCCAAATCTAAATGCCTTATTCCTATCTTTCTTTATTTGTCTTACATTCTCCATAAACTACTATGCAAGAATTTTGCATAGGTTATATTTAACATTTTCTTTTACCATCTTATATGTCATCATTATAACACCAACAAAAACTGAGTTAGGTTGGCTACTATAATGGAGTTTTTATCCAAGAATCATCACAACAAGTCTAAAATATTTTTGGATGATGTCAACCACTATCATTGCTTGCTTATCTCATTTCGAGTGGGTTAGGGTTTCCACCTACTTCTTGATGTTTTTCTCTATAACAAAAATGATTCCAGAGTTATCTAAACCAGTAATGTCATGGATAAAATCACTAAAAATATTCATAGACTTCTCCCCAATCCAAAATAATTGGTTGTGCACTCTACTCAATTTTATTTTGAACCATTCTTCTTCGTTAAACTCATGCAATTCTATCATTTTAATTATGCTAAGATTCTCAAGATGATAAAACTCATCCTTCCACTTTCTATCCTCTTTAATCATATCCTTCATTTCCTTGAAGATCTCAAAATCTCCTAAGGATTCATACTTGCAATGGATAAAATCCCTAATATCCTCTATGTGAAGAAATTTGTAGGGCGTTTGAGAAAACACGCCTTCTGGATCATCCTTAGTGGATTTGAAAGGATGTCTCTTAAAATTGTATCTAGGTCTCTCAATAACATCAAATATCAAAGGTGAATCCATATTCATAAGTTCGCGAGTGATTTAAATACCTTTTGATTTCTGTTTCTATGAATTACGCTTCAATCAAATGCACAAAACACTTTCTTCCTTTTCTTTTCTTGCACCAATCCTTGTTCTTCTTTGACTGTGATCTTTGAACGATGTTTAGATGAGTTCTTTTGATTAACCTTATACTTTTCTATGGAAAGAAATGACACAGTTCCCAATAAACTTATCTCTGCACATAATCCACTCAATTAACAATCTGGACATCACAAGATATAGATCGTAGAGCTATGTGATCATATATATATATATATATATATATATATATATTCCATAACATTTCCACATACTCTCCCTAAGATTGAAAGAGCTTATTCCTCATAATTAAGGGCTGGAGAGATTTCTGATGTTTCTTTCCAATGCTCTTGTAAGTCCATGCTTGGCCATTTACGTCAAAGTAGCATCAGACAAAGATCCACTAGCATCTACTGACTCTCCCTGAACCTTTGTCTCATTTTGTTCCTTCACTTTCCATACCTTATCATTGTTCATATCTCTTGCTTTCCTGAAATGAATGTTAAATTCATCCATGTAGTCTGCAAGACTCTTACCTACATCTCTAACATTCTTCTTTATGACAATAGGTGGAGGTGGATATTTATTTTCAGTTCCTTTATATCTACAAAACTTCACAGTGTGTCCCGGATTATGCAATTTGTAACATGTAGGAGGTAGTCTATTCTGATTAACCTACAACTTACAATAATTTGCAATGTGTAAAAAGTTTAATTTAATCTTGTTTGGATTGATCAAGTTTCCTGCATTCTTCCTTCTTGTGTCCATATGCATAACAATTAAAGAAATAACCATAAAAAGGTTTGAGATGTGCTTTCCATCTACAATTTCTCTTCATGTGTCCAATCTTGTTACATCCAAAGCATCACCCTCTGAAAGGTCTAATCTATCCTCTCGGTTCTTCAAGAGTAGGTCTTTCTTCACCAGTCTTCACTTCAGGCTTTTCTTCTTGTGTCTTTGAACATTCAGCTTCATTGAAGCCAACTCCAGTCATGTCTCCTTTAGGTTTCTATCTATCTCTTGTTCATCGATCAAGTCACTGCTCATGTGAAGTTTCTCAATATGTTTCTTAGCCTCAACGAGTTCTCCTTTGATGATCTTATTATATTTCTCTAATTTCAGGTATTTGTTCTTGTAGTCATCAAGTTTAGTCTAAATTTTTCCCATCTGAACATTAGCATCCTATAAGTTTTCTTAAAATTTGTGTCTTTCATCCTTTACCAGTTTAATCTCTTTATCCATCTCAAAGGAAGTAGTTTCATGATCAAGCTTCAAAGTATCTTTCTCTTATTCAAGCTATTTTATCTGATCTGAAGTATCATTGTCTTTATCCATAAGATATTGTCTATGAATCCTACATAGTTCAAGTTGTTCCTTTATTTTCTTGATGAAACCCTCAACTCTTCTTAATTTGAATCTCAAGTCACCTTTCTTTGATTTAGCCTTATCAAGGTCTTCAAGTGTTGATTCAAAGTTTTATTCCAAACTTTCAGAATCCATTTTGATCTCCCTTAAGCTGCTAAGGTTTCTATCCAAGGGACAATAGGTCTGATACCAATTGTTAGGATTAATTAATACTAAGAGGGGGGGGGGTGAATCAGTATTACAACACTTTAAACTTAAACTTAATAAATTCTAACTTAACCAGATAATTGCTGAAATGAAAAGAACATAATAAAAAACCACATAACTCATAACATCATGAATTTTTTGTCAAGGAAACCCTGACCAAGGGAAAACCTTTGTGGGGATGGTACCCACAAATATGTACAAAAAATATTATGTCCGTGTTAGGAGCTAAATATTACATTAGTACATTTTCTTGTTAGAGGAATACAAAAACCCTATTAAAGGTATACTGAGCTCACTATTCATATAATCATAAATATGATTATGTTACAATGCTTTTCAAGAATGAACAATACAAGAATCTACTATGATTAATTAGTTCTAATTGTATCTTGCATCATCATCTCTATGATTCTAACATCATAATGCATCCATTCATCTGTTTGCACCACATCCATACTTTGCTTCTGAAAATCTCTTCATATATATATTTTATAATATTACCTAGTCAGCTTCCAAATACATCACAAAATGGAACCAGCACTTTTAAAAAACTAAAATACAAAGGTGGTGATCATGCATTACAAAAATAGAGGTAGTACCCAAAATAAATCCAACTTAGCATGTTTAGATTCATGTTACACTTCCTCAATCATTGTGACCATTCAACTGCTCTATCTTGTTGTATTACTGTTTTCACATGACTTCAACTATCTGTATCTTTAATCGCTGAAGTCCAAAACTCAAGAGACCTTAATTGAAGGTCTATCATACCCAAAAATAGTTTTTCCTAAGCTTGCATGTCCTCATTCACCATATACTATCTTTGTTGACCAAAATTGTACTGATATACTCTGTAATTCTGCTTTTTGTACTTAGTCATTTTTGCAAGTCACAACTCCAAAACTGTGTTTCACTCTATGAGATCATTGACAACTGATGTGTTGCCATAAATGACAACCCTAAGGTGTTCATGAATACTCCTAAATGAACCACTTTCCAAGACACACTCAGATCCTTCTACTTCAGGTTTTGGAACCTTTTAAAAAACTCTAATTCATAGTCCTTAGGTATGAATTTAGCTTTCAAATTTTCAACCATCAACCTCCACCGATTGATCTTCATTTCACCTTCTTCCTCTCTATCCTTATGAAATTATTTCCACCACAAATTTGCATGTCCTTTCAAATTTTTCTGCACCATCCTTACTCTCCAAGGGTCTAGGATGTCTTCTAACTCAAATTAATCTTCCAACTCACATATCCAATCAATCAAGTCTTCTAGATTCAATGTACCTTAGATTTTAGATACTTCTAACCTATAACCAATGCCAAGCCTTTCTATAGGTCTCACCAACTTGTCAAATCCATTGCTCCCAATAGATCTAGAAACATTTACAGTTCTAAATCCCTCTATAGTTTCCTCAAAACCATCATCAGATCTAGGATTCCTACGTAATCTAGCAACTACAGTCCTGATCCCTTTCATGACCTCATTTATTAAAATGTTCATCTCATTCCTAATCATGTCTTGAAGATCCTCCTTCATCTACTACATCAACCTGGGGTTTATTCTTAGTGCAATCCTTCTAGATATTAGGTGTAACTGCCTCAAATCGATAATCTGATTCATCAAACATGATAAATAACCCTTGTAAAACCCTAGTTCTCAAGAAAAACTCAACCACAAAAAAATAATCTTCTCAACCATCTTCTACAAATTATTTTCTAATTCAAGTTAGATGCGATGTCTACCACCTCTCAATAATGCCACAAGAACGCCAAACGTCTACAACTTTAGATCGAAGCCACCACAAGATCTAAACCTATGATCTGATACCACCTGATACAGTCAAGGATGGAGAAATCCGTAATGGACATGTCCAATCTTGCATCAAGAGTAAATACAATGGAAATAACAAAGAAAAAAAAATTGAAGCAAAATAATAGCTTTATTCATGCAAATTTCTTCATACATGTCAGGCTATAAGGCCTTCCCGGTTACAACCAAGTACAAGAAACTCAACTCAGAACTATATTCCAATCTGCTACATCTCAGAACTATCATCCCTAAGTATGATACTAGCTTCGCTAAGATATCTCCAAATACCTCTACACATTACAACACTTTACATTTATACACAACCACCAATAGTTCAACCTAACAAACTATTCCATATCCCAAGACAAATGTATTAGATTAGGTCAGCCTAATCCCTAATTAAATCCCACATTTGATTATTTCACAAGGATCGATCCAACACCCAAGTCAACCACACATAGATCCTTCTATAAAATCACTTTATTCAACTCCAATGGTTGGAAACACCGATCACATCCTCCAACAATCAACCGGTAAACTCATTGAACCAGTGTCATGAAGAATAACAAAAAAACTGAAAGAGAAATAATAATATCTCTTAAACCATGCCACCTCAAGAAGAGGAATCATATAATTTGACTCTATGAACTGCAATGAACAAACCATTTTCATTGCTCCTTCCAAAAACCTACATAGCTTGACTGATCAAAGAATCTAATAAAATGGCCTAGAACCAAAAAATTCTTGTCAAACCCAGCAACATAATTCATCGTAACTGAAGTGTGATAACTCTAAATGAGTTATGATCAACGGAAAAGATTCCCAATGACCCCATGAAAACCATATCATAACCGCACCCATAGAAGATCAAAAGAACCCCATGTTATGCCCTACATACCCATCCCTACATTTTGTTGGCAAAATGTTGGATCCCCATTTTTTGGGTTTTGCCTTGTTCCTTTTGTTTTTTACAGTCATTGCCTCCGCGGGGTTGGTGTTTTATTTTCCTCTTGGTTTCTCTTCCTCTAGGACCCAGTCCCAAAATGTTTGTCTTCTTTGTTCCAGCTAGATTCTGGACTCCGGGATCCTCTATCACTATGTCTTCTTTTATAAGAAGGTATGGTTGCATGGGATCCTTGGGCCTGGAGTCTGGAGGTTTTCCTTTCTCGGGATTTGCAAAAGAAAAGTGGGATGTTTTTACCCTAAGGGTATAAATAGGGTTTCACTAGTCATTGTTACATTTACTGCAAACAAATTACCCCAGAGCGATTAAGGCAATTTAGCAGCAACTAAGTGTGATTTTTTCTTAGAGCTTAAACAGTGCTTGATAGTGGTTGGAAGTTATGCATTCATGGTCATTTGAAGTTGATCAGTTGTAGACCACCTCCTATTGTCTTCCTTCCACATCCCTCATTTCCAAGGTAGGCCCTTCTGGTTCTCCCTCGTGCTTTCTGGTTTTGTTTTGGTTTTCCTGCTTTTCTTTCTTGTTGTCTTTGGTTTTCCCATTCCATTCTTAGTTGTCAGCTCCCATTGGTGGGATGGATTTTCCAGAAGGTTGTCTGCCCTTAGTGCAATTCTAAAATAGTGTGTTTCTTGTAAATTATGTAAATTTTCTGTGTCTCACTGTATATAGGTTTTTTTTTGGCTTAGTCTGTGAGTTATGTTTTGGTCCTCTGTGTAGGTGCTTGTAGTCTATGTACATTCCTGCGTGTTCCCTTCCCCTCTGGTGGCAAGCTCATCATGCCCTTCTTTGTGTGACCAAATTCTTGACCTCGCCCTTCTGGTGTCTACAAATTTGAACTCAGCACCTCACCTAGTTAAGTTTGAAGGTTTTCTCTGTCCTCCATCATCACCACTTTAATGGCAGGTTCAATTCTCCCACACGTGAGAAATCAAAACTGGCCCAAGTGGTATTCATTCCCTCCCATGTTTAGACATCTATTGTTGTTATTTCCATTACTCCCTTTATTGCTTGACCACATGATGCCCCATGTCAACTTAGAATGGCTAATTACCAGTCATGTCGATAATGGTTAGTTTTTTGGACTCCGGGTTCCAAGTTCCCCTTTGACCTCCACTTCATTCATCACATAAACCAGAATCCTTGGAACCCCTGGGCATAGATCGAATTCCCAAGTAAGTCATTTCATTATATGGTTTCGGGGTTTGATGCAAACTAACACCTTTTCAGGACAGATGCAAGGCGGTGATGAAATCTCCAAAATCCAGAAATATATCTTATTTTATCTATATTGATGTTGGTCTGGTCTTGTAGGTTGCCGATAAATTCATAGTTCAATCATGTCTAATGCATCTTCTCCACCTGGGAGCCGGGAACTCCCTACTACTTCGACAAGGGCAGCCATCAGGACCAAGGCCAAGAAGGCCTTAGAGAAGCTTCCACTAACAATGAAATATCTGAAGGGAGAGGCTATTTTGGGATCTAAGGTAGATTCCAAACTACAGTTGATCATCGACACAAGTGTTGAAGCATGGGCCAAAATGTAGGCCTTAGTAAAAATAATATTAATTTAGTGCAAGGCCAAAGATCTGATGGCACTTAATATGGCCACCTCGGGAATCCTCAAGGCTGCTTTCTTCCCCTACTTAGTGCAGGCTCCTGAGCTTATTCTCAAACTAGCGAAACACTACAACACAGCCATCCAGGCTATCATGCTTGTTTCTCCTCTTCTATCGGGCTACCCAACACTCTTGGTATCTCTGTACATTACAAAATTTTATTTAGGGCTAGGGATCCCCCAGTTCACCAATGCAGCTATTATCACCCAGGCTCTAGCATTAAATGAGTTTGAGAAACTCCTGCACATTGCCTAGTAATACCTCAACTCCAACTGGTTTAAGACCCCAATAAAAGATTACAAAAAGATGAAGTTGGAGATCCCCAAATAGAGTTCAAAGAGAGCATACAAATGGGGATCATTGCCTTGTGTTGAGTCTTTGGAGAACCCCATGCTCAGGAAATCTTGGCATGGATGTATTACTTCTTGTTTAGCATCGCCTCCGACAGACAAACTTTCGATTGGGAAACTATCATTGCCAATCATGTGGATGCCCAGCTTGTTAGGGACACCCAGAGTTCCAAATTATATATGACTTCATATGTATTATGGGCACTGGCACAAAAACAACCCATTACAAGAAGATTACTCACTATCAGCATGCTCGAGACTGGCAAGGGCTAGAATGATAAATGGGACTATTTCCCACAAATACAATGGGAGGCCAGTTTCCCTAGTTTTTGTAGAGTAACCGACGCCTTCATTTACTACAAAATTCTTACACCCACTCGGGATGCCAGATACCAGCTTTCAAAGCAGGCAATGACTCTGATCAACACCTATGGCCATTACTACATTCAATTTCAGTAACACTCTTACATTCGGGTGATCGGATTCTTTGGAAAACCCTACTTATTGCCCAAGCATTGTGGGGATAGGATCATTCTCTTGGAGTATTGCAAGAAGATCCTGGAGCTTCATGCATTCTTTGCATTGAAGAAGGTCACCAATATTTTGTTCCCAATCACCTATGGGAACTACACTTGTAGACTTACAGTAAAAAAAGAGGCCAACAGTGAACTGAAATGTCTGGGGCTGGCAGATTTTTACTTGGACCGAAAGAATTTTGATCCGTTAGATAAGATAGCATCGGCACTGCCCCATGCATTGGACCCCCACAAGCCTCACATTGAATATTTTTGGGCAGACTGCCAGGATAATTTTGAAGTCTGGACTCAACATTTCATCAGGATGACACAAGGTATGATGAAGCATCTCAAGCTTTGGACCTTCCAAAAGGAATTTTTAGATACTGGCTCTACAGAGAATCCATAGTACAAGGCTCATAGAGTAGACAAATTGGCTCTCCCTTCGGTGTATTGGGACACCCTGGAAGACCTAGTAATTGAGGACATCACCCACGATGTGATTGAACGCAATCATGCATATTTTTAGAAGGTATGTCTGAAGAGTACTCGAAGAGTTGGCCCATTTTTGCAGGGATCCACCTCTGGGGTTAGAACCTCTGCGCAAGGTGAGGATAAAGGAAAAAGAAAATTTGGCACCCTGCCCCAGATTCCATCCATAGTTTCCATTGTGGAATAAGTGCACCTTCAGCTGGCACTGTCCCACCAGATGAAGGAAGCAATAAGTGTCCAGCCTCGTATCCGAGTTACTCCGATAGAACCTACACTCCCTTCTAGTTCCCCTTCACTTGTAGAAATTATGGTCTAGGTAGCGGGGATAGGAGTGGGAGATGAACATGTAGCCATTTTGGATGTTGGGCCTCCATTGGTAATGAGGAGGAAGAATCAAAAGACAAATGTCCCTCCACCAAAGGCAGAAACAGATCTTGGGATGCCCCACATCCCCGAGGTGCAAATTATCCCAGACTCCCCTCAACCAAAGAATCCCTTGAAGGCCTCCCCTCCACATGATGATTTTGACATCTTTGGGATAGATGAACTTGTAAATTTACAATGGGATATAGAGAAGGCGGTAGAAGAGATTACCACGCAGGAAGAAGTAGCGATCCCCATTGAAGGGGAGATACAAGAGAAAGAGGTTGCCACGGAATAGGAAGTCTAGTTAGAGGAAGAAAAGGAGCCAGAAAGGTGAAAATCCCTGATGTTCAAGAAATCCCGGTCCCAGAGACCAAAATAGAAAGGAGGCAAGTACAGTATGAGAAGCCAACTTTCGTTGAGGGAACTGGACCTACAGAAGAAACTGTAACCTCAGCTGCCATGCTCCAGATGACATTGCCCACCTAGGGTAGGGTTGTTGGCAAGTTGACTTCCTGAGGAAGCATGGCTTATTTTGTGCTGTCAATCCTGGCAACAAATTCATACTAAGTTTCTGTCAAAGATAACTTAGAAGACAAAATGACTAAGTACAAAAAATAGGACAGACAGAGAGATACAAAGATCAGCACATCAACACACATGTTAGAGGTCACACCAGAGCATGCATGCTTAGGTATATACTATATGTTGTATATACATGCTATATCCAAATGTGCAGAGTACGGAACATCAAAATGGAAAAGTTACAGGCAGATTAGTAGACCTGCAGTCCAGGAAACAGAGCATGGAAGCTGACTACATATTTGATCAGCGTGTATGATTTTATAATGTAATGGCTAAGCAACTTTATTTATATGTTTGTATTAATGTAATTAATTTTTTAGTAAACACGCTTGAGCCGACTTGTTCAAAAGTGTTGTATATTTTTGTTTTAGGGCCGACTAGTTATTTGTTTTGGGTCGCGCCTATTCAGATTTGAAGATATAAGTATGTAATGTAATGTAATGTAATGTAATGTTACAAGCATCGATTATTATGTAAGAAGAAGTTACAGATGAGTAGTATAATGAAGTTAGAAGATGATATAGCTCTTTAAAGGAGTAAGAGCATCCATGCATACACGGAACTGATCAGACAACAGTGTCATCACAACAGTTCATTTTGATATAGTGCATATCATCTTTCAGAAGGTTGTAGCCTTCATCTTATTGGGTAGTGAGCCTAGGTAGTGAGCCATATACCTTTAATAGGGTTTTGTAAAAGACTCCTAACAGGGTCAGACCTTTAACCAGGTCATTGTACTCAATTTGTAAAGACTTCTTCTAACAGGGCAGAGGAACTTTAACATGTTCATTATACCTAGTACAATATTTTGTGGGTACTAATCCCCACCAGAGTTTTCCTCTGATCAAGGTTCTTCATAATCTTATCATGTATTATGTGTTCTTGTGTTATGTTCCTTTGAATGCACATTTGATA
Organism: Thuja plicata; assembly: GCA_018584345.1. Classification (NCBI taxonomy): domain Eukaryota; kingdom Viridiplantae; phylum Streptophyta; class Pinopsida; order Cupressales; family Cupressaceae; genus Thuja; species Thuja plicata. The sequence continues at coordinate 2,548,629 of MU224659.1, forward strand.
TATGTTTAATTGGCTGAAATATAATTAATAAGATAAACACTGATTCACCCCCCCTCTCAGTGTTTCTAACAATTGGATCAGAGCTCTGGTCCTCTGAAAGAAAATTTAACCACTTGAGGAGATCATGGACTCAGCCAAAGAAAAACATTTAAAAAATAATCTTGAAGCAGCTCTTGAAGATCTTGACAGATCTGAGAAGGAAAATGAAGAACTAAGATTGAAAAATGATGGCTCTCAAATACTTATTAAAAGGCTAAGAAAAGATCTGAAAGATTGTT
>MU224659.1:2574079-2610461 GCA_018584345.1 Thuja plicata
TAAACAATTTAATGCTTATTGTTTAGAAATATCTGATGTAAACTGGCCACCTTTCTTGTCCCAAGATATTTTCATGGGCAGCGAGGCAAAGGATTGCAATAGGGGTTGCCAAAGGACTGAGGTATTTGCACGAGGAATGTGCTGAAGGCACCATTGTGCATCGAGACATCAGATCTTCTAATATCATGCTTGGTCCTGATTTCTTGCCCTTGGTATGTCAACTTTGCCCTGATGTCAAAAATTTATGTTTATTGAATTCATTTATACATCCAAGGTACTTGATGTTATTTATAGGTGGGGTGTTAAAAATAAGTCAATCAGATCAAAATCTATTGGTTCTAACTCTTGTTTTACTTTACAAATATTGGAGTGCCATAGGTGGGATGGATATTTGAATTTGGCAATGCTGACAAGATATTTGAGAGTACATCTGCAGATCAGATATGTTAGAAAGTTGCTTAAAGGGCATATGTCTCAAAGAGTGTGAGCTTGTGTATGTATACCTTGTCTAAGTATATTTCTGATCGCTATTATCTACATATTGTTATTATATATTTATAGCATATTAATAAATGGATCCCAAGAATAGAATTTTATGTAATGCAACTAAATATCACTCTTAATTGGTGAATCATGTATTTGTGGTAGATTTGGTTTTGTTCTGCTATTTTATATTTCAATCTCCATTGACAAAGGAGATATAAATTTTGACTCAATATTTTCATCATCACATCTATTTATAAAATAAATAATAATATTTATGAAGTTGAGCATTAATTCATTTACAATCCTAGAAGTTTTCATTAACATGCTAGAATTTGCAACTGTTGCAAGTTTCAAGGTTAGAAATTTTAGTCTTAGAAGTTATTCTTTTTTGTTTTTGTTTCTTGCTTTCAAGAGCTTTGTATGTACTTTAGTAAAGATGCATTATGAGAATTCTAATTGTGACTGGTGCTACCAAAAGATTGATGCCCATTACCTTCCTTATCTCTTTCAAGTGGCAATGTATTTCTATTCTTATTGTATATCAGATTTACCTCACTGTCAGCTTCATCTCCACGGTTGCTCTAGTCAGCATCCTTATCTTTTTTCTCTTTCATCATATCACTTCCTCCACTATCTGTCATGATGTGGATCCCATCAGAACCATTAGCAGACCTCATCATGAAATCATTGCATTCATTTTCACTAATTGGTATTTGGTTATGCTGGATTCCATGCACCTGATGTTGGAGGAATTGGTAGCTTTGAATTTTTTGAAGATAATCCATTTTCTTGACAAACCAAATGTCTAAAATTATCAATTAGTTGGTCTGTATCAGTTGAAAGAAGAGGCAAAATATCTACCATAGGAATTGCTACCTTCTCCACCACCTCTAAAGGAAGGCCATCACCATAAGCTTTAAAAAGATCCTTAAGAGCCACCAAATTTTCCTCTATCATTTCATAATCATATTTTGAAAATGCGTGACAAGGGCCTCCTCCCAACAATGCCAAAAAATCCATCAAAACAGGCCTTCATCAATGTTGTAAGGGAATGAGTACAAACTCTTGTGTGGACAATGTTTGATATAATATCTAGGGTTGATTCAAGTTGTTCAAGGAAATGTCCTATCCTTGCGTTGGCAGTTCCCCCATATAAAAACCATCGCATAGTTCACTTCTCAAGTCATGGAAGACCACTTTATACGCAACAGACTCACAAAGTTCCAGGATGCCTTCCTTAATGGCCTTATGGTAAATTTCAAACTTGGCTTTAGGGATACTTCTGATAGTCAGGGAAGCCAATTTTAGTGTTTCATTGCTTTTAATTAAAAAATCAATCTTCCAGCCAAAGGATAGTATTTTCTCTAACTACTCCAATTTAGTCCTAAAGTGATGTAAAGTGTTAATCTGAACACAGAGTTGTGGCAATCCCAAAGATTTTGAACCAATAATTGACTATATCAGATCCTTTTTCCCTTTAACAACCATCTTCATTTTTAGGTCTTTTGTTGTTGGCATATCATTATACACTGTTTCTTGAGAATTGTTCACTACCTTCACATTTTTTTTTACTTTTCAAAGTGATATGTATCTCTCTCCAAACATTCTATATCGTTCCATATCTACATTTTTTTAAGGAAGCTTCTCTATCATATCAATATCAGTGCTATGAACAATGTTGATATATTTTGAACATGTCCTATAATGATGGTATTTCAAGTCAAGATGACATGCCTTTGAGGCAATTTACTACATAGTTCACTTGCCTTGTCTATAGATCAATCAGAGATCAATCAGAGCTTCCTGAAGGGAAATACCAATGCTAGAAGCATACATGATTCACTATTCTAATGTATGAATTAAAAACTACATAAAAGATTCATGAAAATTATTCAAGGATATCAAATACTTATCTTTTGATTGGCTTAGTTTGAGATGGTGTTAGCTTCCTCTTGGATCAAAGAAAAATAAAACTCATGCTCCTACAGGATTCTAAGACTTGTCCAACACTTCTAGTGAACACATACAGGTCTGCAGCTAAAAAACTAGAAACTGGATGGACCAATATGCTTGGTCCTTTGGTGATGGATTGGGATACATGAGATTTGAGTAGCAAATTGATTGTCTCAAAATATGATTGATGGTTGTTTAGATTGAATACCAAACTCAATGAGAAAATTCTAAAACCAAATAGCCTTAGTTTTGGTACTCAACTTCAATAGAAGATGGACCAATAACAAATTGCTTCTTGCTCTCTAACAAACAAGTCTTGAACCAAGTGAGAAGCTATAAGTTGAATTCGTGAACTTATAGCTTCTCACTTGGTTCAAGACTTGTTTATTAGAGAGAAAGAAGCAATTTTTTATTGGTCCATCTTCTACTGAAGCCGAGTACCAAAACTGAGGCTATTTGGTTTTATAATTTTATTTTATTTTTAAATTCAATTTTCATCAAAATTTTGACATTCATTGGTCGAAATAGAAAGAGTTAGGTCAAAAAATTTCAACCATTATGTTTTGAAAGCTTGCATCATGGGTTGGGAATCCTGGTTGAAACAGAAAGAGTTTGGTTGAAATGTTTCGACCATTCTGTGTCGAAAGCTTGCATCGTGGGTTTGGCATCCTGGTTGAAACAGAAAGAGTTTGGTCGAAATGTTTCAACCATTATGTGTCAAAAGCTTGTTTCATGGGTTTGGCATCCTGGTCAGACATTTCAACCAAACTTGGTTCAAACATTTCGACCAAACTTGGTCAAAACTTTTCAAACATTTTGATTAAATTTGGTCGAAACTTTTTAGACATTTTGACGAACGTTGGTCAAAGATTCGACACATAATGTGGGTCTTTGAATATGCTAATTTAAACCAATTTTGTGTCAAAATTTTGACGTTAAAAAGAATGTGTTGAACTTTCGACGAGAAAAATATCGACAAAGCAATTTGTGGGTCTTTTAACCAATCTGCGTAGATAATTCAACCAAGTTTTGTCGAAAATAGGGGCCAATTTTACTAGTGATTGGACAAAACTGCTATGAAAATGGTAGGTGAGATGAAAAATGTCCAGATTCAGCTCATCCAAGACCCCCAAATATCAAGCACAATAGACATCCAAGTGGTATACATCCCCGAAACATATGGGATGTTATTAAGACGAAACTAGTCTAAGGCCCTTAAAGGGTATTTCTCCACAGACTTCTCCCACTTGTGGCTCCCCTGGAAGGGGAAATCAAAGAAAATTTGGGTGGAGAGTGAACAAAGAATGAAGCAGGCCCTCACCAAAGTCAGAAGGGTAAACAAATTCCTTTTCTCTGAATCTTCCCCTGGGGTGTACCGACTCCTAGAGATCCTAACATTTGATTTCACTCCTGGGGAGGATCCCATAGTCGCTCACAGAATTTAGGACCTGGATGAGAAACAAAAAGGTGAGGTAAACTCACAAGGTAACACGGCAACTCCTGCCACACTCTTGTTTGGCACTTGGTGCCAGGTACACTACCAAAAACATTCTAAACTGGAGTGTGATCCTTGCATTGCCATTGTTACCCGCCACATCAATGCCCTCTGGGAGAAAGAACACAAAGTAGATTCGCCTAGACCCAGTGATTCATCCAGCGGTAAGCTTATGGTGTTGCTCATCCAGGAATCCAAACTGGAGGCTTCTCTAGAGAAAAACCTCACCTATGTACTATCAGAGCTGGAGGAATCACCTTCTGACCCTCCCAAAATCAATCCAAATGCCACTTCACCTTCCCAACCCCAGAGAATGAACAACGACCTGTGGACTTTGAAGTTTGATAGATCCCAGTCTAAACAAGGTTGTGGGGCAAGAGTGGAACTAATCAACCTGTGAGGGAAATGCTTCCTCGCATCTTATAGACTGTAGTTCAACTGCACCAATAATGTCATAGAGTACAAGGCCTTGGTCCTCAGACTCCTATTCACATTAACTAAAGGGATCACCCTCCTCCAGGCGATGGGTGATTCAGAGTTGATAGTAAAATAGGTTTGAATCCAATACACTTGTCATGACAAAAGGCTGGTCACATATTGCAACTGGGCATGGAGCCTAATTGAATACTTTGATGCTTTTTGCATTGAGCTTATTCCCCAAAAATGTAACTACATTCAGGATTCCCTTGCCATGTCTGCCAACACCCTTGAGCCAATGGCTGGCTCCTAGCTCTGGAAGTTCTCTGTTGAGATGGTCCCCACCCCATCCATCCAAGATAATATCACCCACTTTCAGGTATTTAAGGATGACCAGCATATTCTGGCCTTTATGGCCAATGTTGACATCTTTTAGATCAGATAGTGGAAGAAATGGATCATGACAATACCAGGCAGGGTGAAGAAGATGATGAGATCATTGACCTACCCACCAACACCATCCCTAAGGGGATGGCAGCTCTTGAACACATCTTTGATTTGGACCCCCAGGGTTGAGATAAGATATCATCCTCCTCTGAGGGAGGAAATTTTTAAAAGGTCAACATCGGCAAGGTCGATGAAGAAAAATGTGTGTACATTGGTACCTCCTTCTCCCCAAAGGAGAAGGAGAAGATTCTCACGGTTCTCTGAGAATGCATTAATGTTATCATGTGTGGTTATGAGGATCTTAAAACCTATGACACATCCATCATGACCCATACCATCCCATTGAAACTAGATGTTAAGCCCTTTAGGAAAAAGTAGAGGCTAGTAAACCCATTGATCGAACCTCTAATTCATCAGGAGGTTTAGAAACTGCTATCAGCCCAAATTATCTTTCCTATTCGACACACCACATGGGCTTCCAACCTTGTCCCTGTGCAGAAGAAGAATGATGAGATCTTCCTATGCATGGATTTTTGCAATTTAAACAAGGCATCCAAGAAGGACAATCACCCTCTCCCCTCGTTGGATGAGGTGCTACACATTTTTAACGATTCCCAAATGATGTCCTTCCTAGATGGGTACTCTGGATAGAACAAGGTTATGGTTAATTACAAGGATAGAGACAAAATGATGTTCACCACCAAGTGGAGAACATTTTCATATCAGAGAATTCCCTTTGGCCTCATCAACATGGGGGCCACATTTCAAAAGGCTATGGACATTGCGTTCGAGGGCCTAGTCAACAAATGCATAATCATCTATATGGATGATTTGACAGTATTTTCCCAGGATAGGTGTGATCATTCCTCCCACCTCACCCAAATTTGTGAGAGATGTCGCCGGTATGGTATTTCCCTCAACCCTAAGAAATGCATATTCAAGGTCACTAAAGGGAAGCTACTAGGGAATATAGTCTCTGAGAAGGGGATATCCATTAACCCTGAGAGAGTTGAAGCACTCCTAAATTTACAAATGCCCAATAGTAAAAAGGAAATGAGATCTTTCTTCAAAAAGATAAACTTTGTCCGGTGGTTCATCACTTGTTTCACCAAGATAGTTAAACCACTCAATGACATGATGATAAAGATACAAATATTGAGTGGAGCCCTAAAGTGAATTGAGTGTTTGCTCAAATCAAGCAAACCATAGTGGAGGCACCAGTCCTAGCCAATCTAGACTATTACCTCCCATTCCACATATACTCCTTCGCTTCACCACATTCGGCAGCTGTAATCACCTAAAATGGTCACCTAAACCCTAGACCCCCAATCTCAGCAATTAATCAAGAAACCTTAATCTTGATTATTCTAAGTCCTAAATCAAACAGGAAATTCATCATAGTTGAATTGATCTGACCTAAACCTTAGGTCCTAATCAATCATCGTACTTGATTAATTAATTAATTCCTTAAATCATAATAGATTGGAAAATAAACCTTATATTAATTATTTAATTGATATTCTGATATATTAATTAAATAAAAATTACAAATTTGTCAATTAAATAAAAAAGGAATTAAATTAATTATAAAAACATAAATGTGCATTCAAAATCAATTAAATTATTAAAAATGCATATGACATCATCAAATTTAGTTGACTGATTATCAAAATGGAAACAATCCAGTTCCACTCAGTTAACTGATTCTCCATTGTTTATCATTTTGGAAACATTTTAGTTAACTGAAAACTGAATATGGAAGTTTCCAAAACAACTGATCAGTCAGTTCAGTCAACTGGCTCTCTCGACCAATCGAATCACTTGCACATGGATTGTGCTTCTTCAATCGAATCTGAGCCACTCTTTTTGTTCGATCTCAACCGTCGATTTGAGAGAGATTTCTATAAAAGAGAAACTCCTTTCCTTCACAAAGGATCCTAATTTTTGATTAAGGTTATTGTACTGCATTTTTATCTTAGCTTTCTTGCATGTTTTAGATTTCAGTTATCTAATATTGTTGTTTACTTTTATTCAAGCATGCAAACATAAATTTAGAGCACACTTTCAATTTGGGTTTAAAATTGAATATCTCACATTTCAATTGGTGTTCTAAAACTGAATTCTAACTCGCTTGGATTAACAACAATCTGCATTTGCATTTGCATTTAGATTAATCAGTAGTTTACTCTCAACATATAGCTTTTTAAATCCTTCATTTAGGTCTTCGGTGTAGTCACTGAGCTTGCAATGACCTGAGAGCAAGCTCATACTCCTGCCTTCTAGAAGGTAATAGGTCGACACTTTTAGACATGTAGGATGAATTAATCAATATTCATTTCTGTATGCAACTGAATTACAATGACTATGTTGAAGTATACTGCTAAAGTAGAGGTTCACTAAAAAAACGACAACAAAAATGATCAAATAATCTGGAAAATTGTTCACTTTGGATATTTGTCTATCTTGTCTCATCTGAAACTTAAACGATCTTGTTTAAAATCTGTCAAAACTCTGTCAAAATTCTGCCAAATTGGTTTCAAAAACTTGTCAAAAATTTGTCTTCCACCAGTCTATGCTACTACATTTAGTCTATTCTAAAATTTGCGCTGTCATAACACTTCTCCTAGTTCACATGAAACTATGATCTATTGTTAGTCCAACCTATCACTATCTTGAAATCTAATGTCATTATGCTTGTCCAATTGACAGAGTCCTTTGTTTGATCTTTTCATCTTTGTCTGTGTTGTCCTTATTCTGGGTTGTGAGAGAAGGTTCATTAACCTTGACTCAAGATCAGAGTCTTTTCTATCTCCATCCCCATTTGGACATTTATCTCTTAGTCTCTTTAGTCTTGGACTTAGACAACACTTCAGATATCATCACGGTGCCAGTCAGGTGAATCAACTTATCTTATGCCTGTGTGAACTAGAAGTCATTTTAGCAAATTTCATGAAGAAGAAAACTAGGGATTCCCATTTGAAGACAACTCCTTGTTTGGAGAGAACCCTCTCTTTGAGGAAGATTCTTGAATTCCTCGTAGATCACAATCCCTAGAGGACTAGTTACCTAGTCCCAAGATGTTAGAAGAAAGACAAGGTAGAGGTAGGTCTAGACGGAGAGACCTCTCCAATGGTACCAACCATTGCAATAGTCAACATTCCTCAAGTCCATCAGACCCCGATGAGGAAGAGATTTATGAATGTCTCTAGGATAAGAGGTTTGTAAAACTCATGAAAACAATCCTAAATTAGGATAAGAACAATATTTCCTAGATCTAGCAGGGCAAGGTGCTCAACTTCCACCTCTCTTAAAGGATGAGGATATCATTGCTAGGGAAGAAGAAACTCCTATGATGCTCATAACTAGACAAATGTAAGCTATGCAAATGGAATTACAAAAACTCCAAAAGGAAAAAGAAACACCCAACACGAGGTTTTCTTTAAACACAATCCATCCTTTTCCTTTTCATAAAGATTTGTACTTACCTCTGTTCCCGTGTGGGGTTGAAATTCCATGATTTGATAAGTACAACGGTCACTCTGATCCACAAGATCGCATCCGAGAATTTTGTTCTCTTTGTATATAATTTATGCATGATGAGACATATCTTATGTGTCTCTTTCCTTGGAGCTTGAGTGGCCAAGCTATGGAGTGGTTCTCAAAGTTACCCACTGGTATAAAAACTTTTGATGAGCTGATGAATCTGTTCTTGCAATAGTACTCTTACAATATCCAACATCCTATTTTGATGATTGATTTATGTAACCTGAAGAAAAACATAGAACCCTTTCTGACCTTTCTTTAGCGATGGAGAAAGATGTTTTCTAGATATCCATGACTTGTGCCTGAATCTGAAAAGATGGATATTTTTGCTAGTGTTCTGATTCCAGAACTAAACTACCCTCTTCAGATGCAATGTCCACCCTCTTTCGAGAAAATGGTGGAAAACAAGATGAAAATAGAAGATGTGATTGTTAAAAAGGGTGACATTACCCTCTACAAAGAAAACAAGTTTAGTTCCACTTCCAAAGACAAATCCAAATATTGGAACAAAAACAAGCATGTGGTAAATGACGGAGTAGTCAACTACTCTGCTCCCTAGTCAAAACTAGCAACTTTCAATCTGACAAGTGGCTCTAAGGCCCTCAAAACTACTGAAAATATCACTAAATCCTCATCTTCTAAAGGGGCCAGTGGTTTGTTGAAAGACAAACCATGGATTAAACATAAATGAGACTTTGACTCTTTAGGTGAGTCTTATGAATCTGCACTTAAAACTCTACTGGAAAACAAGCTGGTCACGTTGCCAGATAACTCCAAACCATATGATCTAGAAATCAAACTTAAATGGTGGAGAGACAATGATTTCTGTCAATTCCATAGAAAAAAAGGACACACGACAGAAAATTGCATGAGGCTCAAACATGAGATCCAAGATTTCATTGATAACAAAATAATTATGGTTGATAATCACAACAAGAATGCTGATCATAAGGCATTCAAAGACCCTTTCCCGGAACATCAAAAAGGAGAAACTTCTAAGAAAGGTGCTCAAATAAATCACACTTATTCTAAGGATTACTACAACATCATCAACATGCTTGAGCCATCTCATTCTGAATATTTCAATGTCATCATCATCAAGCAGAAAGAGAAAGAGTTTTGATTGGCCAATGCAATGACTCGAGCGCAAGAAAAAGTCACCCTGGGGGGTTCTAGATCTTCCAACCCTTCATCCTCTTCCAATAAACCATTGGTATCCAAATCCTGGGTACCTCTTAGCAAAGAAACTGTTGTGAGTACCCCTAAAGTCTCATAATCCAAACAACTGACTTCATCCAATACTGTGGACTATAGCGTCGTTGAGCAATTGCAGAGAACCTCTGCCCAAATTTCAATCTTTGAATTGCTCAAACTCTCTCCATTTCACAGAGAGGTCCTGGATAAAGTGCTATCAACTACCAATGTCCCTAAGGACTTGGATATGGATCAGTTTCAATCCATGGTGGGTCACTTGACCTTGCCACATTACCTATCATTCTCAGAAGAAGATGACAACTCTTTAAGTCATCCACACAATCTCCCCTTGCATGTCAAAGTCTTAATCCATAAACACCATGTTAGACTGGTCTTGATAGATTGAGGTGCAGGGTTGAATATATGCACATACAGGTTAATCGAGAAACTAGGCTTTTCAGATAACGTCATTGACCCTAAAAATAAAATCACTATCAAGGCATATGATGAACAAGAAAGATCTTCTAAATGTCTTGTCACTTTACCAATCTGAATAGGTCCTATTGAGTGGGATGCTACCTTCCAAGTTCTGGATCTCCCACTGGCCTACAACATTCTATTGGGAAGACCCTGGATCCATGAGATGTAGGTAGTGCCATCAATGTTCCATCAGTGCATCAAATTCCCATTCAATGGTGTAGAAGTCATTGTTCTTGCAGACACTAGTTATGCCTGTAACACATTAAGACAAGTAGTAGATACCCTTATCCCACACAATAGTGAGGCATCCAACTCTGAATCAACTACAAATTTACTGAAGGATATGGAAAAGAAACTCAAGATAAGGGACATAGTTATGGTTGGATACACAGTAGAACCTATACTGTCACTCACCTCTCTTCCCAGATCACCTCCATCTTATGGAAAACCCTCAGAAGAAATGAAACCAACAACACCCCAATAAATCTATGATGAGACCTTCATTAAAGCCAACACACCATTAGAAGATGAATAGGAGGAAAGAGCCATTCTAGCTTGGTTATATAAGAAACTTGAAGATAATGAAGTCAAACAACGTGTAATACCCCTAGAAAAATTTGGTATGGGGTATAAGGTGACTTGTAAAATGGGTTATTCGGGTAAAGGACCCATTGGACCTAATCAAAATGGACTTAAAGAACCTATCTCTATTGACTACATATGACCTAGAGACACAACTAGTCTAGGGTTCTTATCTAAGAAAGAAAAAAGAGTGAAGAATCACCTAGATAAAAGAAAGGGACATCAGGTTCTTGAAGAACACAATACAACAGTAGAAAGTACTGACATACCCACTAGCAAATGGGATGATTCGAATGATTCCAATGATGAGGATGCGTATCCTTCCCCCATTCCTCTCAATATTTTGGCTCTTCTCTTTGATGAAGATACACCATAGGTCAACGCTACTGAAGAGCGTATTCTAGAGGAATCACTGATAACTTCTGATCAGTCAGAGACTACTACCTCCAAAAAATACCAAGATACAGAAGAAAGGAGTCTAACCATAGCGGAGTTCTTAGGTAGAACTCATCCAAACTAGGGGAAAAGAGTGTATTTCACTCATGTTCTTGATAAGAAACCTAATGATGAAACAGACTCCCATGAGTATGAGTTCGATAGTCTTTTAGAAGACACTTTAGACATAGAGATGGATATAGTTCAATGATATGTACCCACACCTGAAGTAGGTGAAGGCTTAGAGGTTAGGTTGAATGAATTAGGACCTCCTATCTTTGACACGGACTTCGATGATGCCATTAGGGTTCTTTCTGATTTGAACACATCTATACAAGGTTCAAGTCTAGGACTCTACTTAACAGTCACCGTCTACAATGAACATACTATGAATGCCCTCGAACCCATTGAACCTTTGCTACTAATGCATCCTGAACTCATTGATTGGTCCTTACAAGGACAACCTACCAAAATGCCAACATTTCCCAATGACTATGCTTTATCCTGCTATCTTAATGCCGCTGAACCTGTCACTTCTTCCACCAGTGAACCTAGTGTGAGCATGACTGAAGCAGAAATCAAGTATCTCAGTTATAAAATAAAAATGAGAAAAAGAAAAGGGTCTGAAGGCGAAAACCACATTGTGGTGGTTTGAGAACCCATAACAGTAAAAATAAAAGACACATCCAAAGGTGAAAACCTCTCTGAGGTGCCTGAGGATGGGATGCTTGATTTCTTGGCTAGTCATTTATAGGAACGATCATCAGTGCTCATAGAGCCAACTCAACTAGTGAATATTGGTACTAAGGAACATCCACACATCATTCATGTAGCTAAATCTTTGTATGCAGAAGAGCTCAAGGAATTCACAGAATTATTTAAAGAGAAGAAGATAAACTTTGCATGGACATACTTAGATATGCCTAGTTTAGATCCAGACCTTATCATGCATCATCTCTCAATAGCTCCTAGAGTAAAACCAGTAAAACAAAAACTTAGAAAAATGCACCCTCATGTTGCATTACTTATCAAGGCTGAACTGGAAAAGTTACTCAAAGTTGGATTCATCTGAGTTATTGATTATGCCGAATGGATATCCGACATGGCACCAGTATCAAAACTAGACAAATCCATCAGATTCTGCACTAATTTTAGGGATCTCAACAAAGCATTTCCAAAGTATGACTTTCCTTTTCCTAACATTGACATGATTGTAGACATGACTGCTGGGCATGAAATGTATTCTCTCATGAATGGTTTCTCGGGGTACAACCAAATCAAGATTGCCCCATAGGATAAGAAAAGACTGCCTTCACATGTGCGTGGGGAACGTTCTACTATAATGTCATGCCTTTCAATTTGAAAAATGCAGGAGATACCTATCAGAGGGTAGTAACAACTATTTTCCATGGTATGATGCACAAAACCATGGAAGACTATGTGGATGATACCCTTGCTAAATCAAAGAAATGATCCCTGCACCTACAAGATTTAGGCTCAATCATGGATAAAATGGAAAAATTTTAATTATGGTTGAATCCTAAGAAATGTGCATTCGGTGTTACCTTTGGCAAGCTATTGGGTTACATTATCTCAGCTAAAGGCATAAAACTCAATCTTGAAAAGGTGCGAGCGATACTAGAAATGTCACCTCCCAAGAACATAAGTCAAATGAGAACACTCAAAGGGAGAATCTAGTCTATCAGAAGGTTCATCTCACAGTTGGCTGATAGAGCACAACCATTTAGCAAGACTCTACGCAAGGGCATTACTTATCAATGGAGTGAAGAATGTGAAAAGAGTTTCACTCAAATCAAAATGTACCTGGCTAACCTACCAGTACTCATGCCACCTCAACAAGGAAAACCATTATTTCTATACATTTCAGCTACCTCAACGTCACTGGGGCACTGCTAGCACAATAAGATGAAGACAAGAAAGAACTTGATATATAATATATCAGTAGAACATTGTTTTCCTATGAGATGAATTATTCTATGATCAAGAAAGCATGCCTAGCAGTAGTCTTTGCATCTCAGAAATTGTGTCACTACATGTTGGCTCACTCCGTCAAACTGGTGGCTAAAATTGACCCTTTGAAGTATCTCCTAAGTAAAGCTACCCTCACTGGCAGATTGGCTAAATGGGTTATGCTTCTTAGTGAATTTGACATAGAATATATTGAGTGTAAAGCAATCAAAGGGAAAGCAATCGCAGATCAATTGGTTGATGCTCCACTACACAATAATGAGCCAATCAACACTGAGTTCCTAGATGGATCTATTTTGCACATCACTTATAGATCCTGGAAAATGTTCTTCAATGGATCCTTCACACAACAATATTCAGGTGCAGGGATTTTGTTTCTGACTCGTCAAAACTATTCCATTCCAAAGGTGTACAAGCTCATGTTTCCTTGTACCAACAACATAGTAGAATATGAAGCACCAGTAAATGGAATCAAACTGGCTCTTGAATGGAATGTTTCTGAGCTACATGTCCATGGTGACTCTCAACTTGTAATCAACCAAATCAATGGTGTATACCAGACTAAGGATGAAAAAATCATGCCTTATAAACAAATGGTTGATGAATTTAAGAAATATTTAACTTACATCACATTTCAACAAGTCCCAAGGGTACAGAACAGAGAATTTGATGCCATGGCTACATTATCATCCTCACAATAACAAGAGGATGACTTCTGTTATGAGATCCTAGTGGAAGAAATTCATTTCCCTTCCTACAACTCCCCTAACTCCCAAATGGTTTGTTCAGCCATTGAGCAGGTATCCTCCCGTTATCACCATGTCTACTCCTACCTGTGCCATCAGGTAATTCTTGATGGACTAACAAAAAATGAAAAATGACACCTCGTCTTTAATGCGTCACGATATGTTCTTGTGGCTAATGATATGTATAGGCAAGGATTAGATGGTACTTTGCTTAGGTGTCTAGAAAAAGAAGAGTCTAAATATGCATTGTCTGAAGTCCATGAAGGAATTTGTGGTTCTCATTCTAACGGTCTGACTCTACCCTAAAAACTACTTATAGCAGGGTATTATTGGCCAGATATGGAGAAAGAAGCTATCAGGTTTACAAAAAATTGTAAGAAATGTCAGCTGCATGGCAATCTTATACATGCTCCATCAAGGGAGATCGTTCCTTTTGTAACACACTGGCCCTTTCAACAATGGGCATTTGATCTAATCGGGCATATTTACCCCTCATCTTCTAATGGACACAAGTTCATTATCACAACTACTAAGTATTTTACCAAGTGGGTTGAGGTGGTCCCACTCATTAAAGCAACTAGATAGCAGGTCTCGCTGTTCATTTTGAACTACATCATTTGGCGCTATGGAATACCTTCCTCCATCATCACTAACAATGGAGGTCAATTTAAGAACAAAATTATGGATGAGTTGTGTGAAAAATTCAAAATCACACAACACTGTTCTTCCATCTATTACCCACAAGGTAATGGGTAGGCTAAGGCCTCAAATAAAAATTTGTTGAAAATCTTACATCTTACAGTTAACAAGTCTAGAATGGATTGGCACTTGTAGATCAATCCTGCCTTATGGGCTTATAGAACGAGCATCTGAACACCTACATGGGCAACCCCATTTGCATTGGTATATGGGGCAGAACCAGTCTTACCCCTAGAAGTATAAATCTCATCTCTTAGGGTTTCTTTGCCCAGACTTGTACCAGACAAAGAGTACAGAGTTTTGAGACTCCAAGAACTAGAGTTGCTAGACGAAAGTCATAAATTGGCCTTTGATCACCTCAGAGCTTATAAAAAAATAATGTTAAGAGGATACAACAAGAAAGTTAGACCTAGAGAACTTCAAGTGGGAGACCTTGTGTTGAGAGAAAATCCCCATAATTAGTCACATAAAGAACAGAAGGGGAAGTTTGAACCCAACTAGCTGGGTCCTTATATCATTACTATAGCATTCGGCTCTAGAGCCTATCAACTCTCCACACCAGAAGGAGATCCGCTTTGAGAGCCCATCAACACTCTGCATCTGAAGAAGTTCTACACATAAGGCATTCTCGGTGATCAGCACCATGTACATAGTAATGTCCTGAAAAAATCTAAAAATTGGAAAAATTCTTGAAAAATTATCATCTTGGTGAAAACCTAGCAATAGGTGCCTTGATGCATCAATAAAAAAATCAAAAAATGGAAAAGTAAAAAAAAATTGAAAAAGAAAAAAAAAGTGCCTTGGTGAAAACCTGGTAAACAAGCGCCATTGTAGGAAAAATAGAATCTCTGCCAAGAAGGTGAAAACCTGGTAAACATGAGCCTCTTGTACTTAGCACTCCATCTATCAGTGCTCAATCTTGGCATCAATCCTTTTCTTCAGTTTGTACATAAGATTTCAGTCACTTTCGTGACACTCTGGTTCTTCTGAGAACCCTCTTGGCTTGAAACCGATCCAAAGTCATAACCTGGGGGCAATCAAATCAGATTTGTCCTCACAGCATGAGTCAATTCAGTTATTGTTGTTTGCTACTAGGGGCATGGGTCCCCAATTTGATCACATCTTTGGCTTACATCAGAGTCAGTAATCTTGTCACTTCTGAAGGACAATTCGCTACTGACGCAAATAGGTGATTCTCAACACCACAATCAAAAGTGTTTCTTAACACTATCTTTGGAGGCATCTATGTTTCTTAACTCACATTGGATATCACAAACGTAAACAATAGATCGATAGAAATCAAACACATCGCACTCACAAGCACAATGTTGTTTCTCAACACCCATATACATATACACATCTAAAAACTTTGAAACTGGCTGAAGTATGCTGAACTTCTATTCGTATGTTGTTTGTTCTCATTGATTTCGCTAATCTTTTCTTTGTCGACTACTTTTTGGTGTGGTCCCAATGATCTGGAAACATCAAATAATCAGGGTGTATGTGATAAGAGCTCCTGCATTAAGTCAGAAAAGCCTCACATCCCTCGATCCTATTTATTTGTATGCCAAGGTGAGGTCAGAACTATCTCCTTGACTGTTATTGCTCTGCTTGTTTACGTATGATTGCACTCATGGTTATCTTGGCTTTGGATGCCTCAATACTAGTGTATTCTTGCAACATCAACTGGAAACAATGTTCAGATCAACTTAGCTATTGTGCCTCGATACTTACATTAGTTTCCTATATCTTATCTGATTAAATTCATATTCATATTCTTATGGTTGCAGTGGTGCCAGTAAGGATTGTATCAACTCCGATGTTCCAAAAATGATCAATGATGAAAATTTTCAATGCTAAAGCTTAGTGACTACACCTTAGGTTGCATTCATGTTAGTCTTGCATCTGCATCTGCATAGTGTTGAAATCAGCATAATAACTGTATCTCTCTCCAATGTGAAGGATCTGAGATTCTAATCGATCAATATTCTCATTGTCAAGTGGTCATGACACCCCTTGCTAAATCAACTGTCCTGATTCCATTTTTAGGATTGAAATTGAAATCTGAATTTGACCACTTGCACAACCAATGGAAATGTCTCATGCTTTTCTTCTAATCAATCCATGTATCTCACTTTTGGTCAATCTTGGTCATCATGACCTCTCATCAAGTACAAATTTTGTCCTAACCACGTGGGACCTATTTCTAATCAAATTAGTTTCTTCCTAAATTGTCTAATCAATCAAATTGCTTCTCATAACTGGGGCACCTAGCCATTTTTGATTTCACTCCCGAGGGGGCAAGATCAAGACATCAACATTCTAGTGATTACATCCTCAATCAAAACCCCATTGCTTGGGGCATCTCAGCTTCATCGCATCAAATTAAGTTGAGATCATCTTAAATCAAAGGCAACCTAATCAATGGTCTTATACGGTGGTGAATACACTCAAAACCAGACAAGATAGGTCTTATATGGGCTATTCATTATTGAAACCAGATACATTGATCAAATTGGCTTCATCGATTCAAATCAAGTCAATTTGCTTGCTAATCAAATCTCTTAACGATAATTAGTTTCATCGCTTCAAATCAAACTGAGCATTTTGTTTATATCTTTTGATCGATCTTCATCCATTCAAGCCCGAAGTCGGTCTTCTTCTTCAAAAGAATGGTTTCATCGCTTCAAATCAAACTATTCTGGGTCTTTTCACTAACAAGTCTTTGAATCAATACGTTGATCGCACATCAATTCAAAGAGGGGAAAATGTAATCACCTAAAAATGGTCACCTAAACCCTAGACCCCCAATCTTAGCAATTAATCAAGAAACCTTAATCTTGATTATTCTAAGTCCTAAATCAAACAGGCAATTCATCATAGTCAAATTGATCTGACCTAAACCTTAGGTCCTAATCAATCATCATACTTGATTAATTAATTAATTCCTAAAATCATAATACATTGGAAAATAAACCTTATGTTAATTATTTAATTGATATTCTAATATATTAATTAAATAAAAATTACAAAATTGTCAATTAAATCAAAAAGGAATTAAATTAATTATAAAAACATAAATGTGCATTCAAAATCAATTAAATTTTCAAAATGGCATATGACATCATCAAATTTAGTTGACTGATTATCAAAATGAAAACAATCCAGTTTCACTCAGTTAACTGATTCTCCATTGTTTATCATTTTGGAAACATTTCAGTAACTAAAAAGTGAATATAGAAGTTTCCAAAACAACTGATCAGTCAGTTCAGTCAACTGACTCTCTCAACCAATCGAATCACTTGCACATGGATTGTGCTTCTTCAATCGAATCTGAGCCACTCTTTTTGTTCGATCTTGATCGTCGATTCAAGAGAGATTTCTATAAAAGAGAAACTATTTTCCTTCACAAAGGATCCTAATTTTTTATTAAGGTTATTATACTGCATTTTTATCTTAGCTTTCTTGCATGTTTTAGCTTTCATTTATCTAATATTGTGGTTTACTTTTATTCAAGCATGCAAACATAAATTTAGAGCACACTTTCAATTTGGGTTTAAAATTGAATATCTCACATTTCAATTGGTGTTCTAAAACTAAATTCTAACTAGCTTGGATTAACAACAATCTGCATTTGCATTTGCATTTAGATTAATCAGTACTTTACTATCAGCATACAACTTTTTAAATCCTTCGTTTAGGTCTTCGGTGTAGTCACTGAGCTTGCAATGAACTGAGAGAAAGCTCATACTCCTGCCTCCTAGAAGGCAACAGGTCAACTCTTTCAGACATGCAGGATGAATTAATCAATATTCATTTATGTATGCAGCTGAAGTACAATGACCATGTTGAAGTGTACTACTAAAGTAGAGGTCCACTTTTAGCACACACAACAGTAGCAGTCCTAAGCCAGAAATTTGAAGGGGAAGAATGACCCATTTCTTTCATGAGCTCCCCCTTAAAGAATGCTGAAGTTTGATATTCACCTTCGGAGAAGCACACTTTTTATCTAGTCCAGGTCATGAAGAAATTCCAGAATTATATTCTCCGGAACAAAGTGCATGATATCATTCCGGACCAGGCTGTTAAATATTTACTACTACAGAGTGAACTGGGCAAACATCAGGGGAAATGGATGGCCATCCTCCAAGAGTATGATCTAGAAATTGAACTAATGAAGATAGTCTAAGGCCAAGGACTATGTAGAGCAATGGCGGAAGTAACTCCAAGCATTGAATGTCAAACTTATATGGTGGAGTCTATCACTCAAGACCCATGGTATACCAACACGGTGTACCTAATTCTCAATAAAAGATGCCCGAAGGGACTTCCCCCAAACAAATGTTGCACCCTGCAACTAAAAATCGCGCACTTCATGATAAAAAATGGAATGTTTTTTCGTAGAAATTTTGAAGGGATCTACCTCTGGTGCATAGATAGGGACCAAGATGCCAAAATGATAGAAGAATTCCACAAGTAGTTCAGAACTAAGCATGGCTCAGCTGATGCCACTGCCCACCAAATTCTCCAAGTCGTATATTATTGTCTCTTCATCTTTAAAGATGTCTACACTCAAGTGAGGAAGAGCCACATTTGCCAAACCGTAGCGCATCGTGAGCGAAACCCGGCCATACCTTTATAGCCGATCTTTGAATTTTGACCATTCGCCCAATGGGAATTCCATTTTATCAAGGAAATCAACCCCAACTCATCCACCAGCCAATGGTATATCCTAAATATGACCAATTACTTCACCCAGTGGTCTGAAGTAATTCCATGTAAAAATAACACGGCAGATGTAGTTATCAAATTCCTTGAAGAAAACATAGTCACTAGATTCAGAATGCCTTTCACTATAGTGTGTGACAATGGTCTGACATTTCTTCAGCATAGTTAATTTAATGGACCTATGAGAGGAAGATCACCTTGAAGTTCTCCAACAACTACTACCCCCAAGGTAATGGTGTGGCTGAATCTACTAATAAAAATCTGTTAGAGGTGATCAAACATTTGTTGGAACAAAACCCCCGGGACTAGCACAAATAGCTTAGATTCTCTCTTTGTGTGTATTGTATCAAAATCAAGGCATCCCTAGGGACTTCCCCATTTCATCTATTTTATGACCAAAATCTTGTGTTCCCTATCAACTTACAAATCTCAGTTTTCTAGTTTATGCAGGAATTTAATAACCGGGACAACATTGTGGAGTTTCGGCTCTTGAACTTGGTGAGAATGGAGGAACAAAGAGATGCGACACTATAAAATTTTGCGTGTCATCAATCAGTTGTAAAGCGATGGTTTGAATGGAGAGCCCAATATAAAGCCTTTTGGGTTTTGGACCTAGTCCTCCTGTGGGACAAGGCCTGGGAAAAGAAAGGAAAGCACACCAAATTTAAAAGGCTCTGGCTCAGACCTATCTAATTTTTGAGATCTATGGGGAAAATAATTATCACCTTGGTACTACAACCAGAGAAGCCATCCCATTACCTGTCAATGGTCAGTTTCTCAAAAACTACTTCAAATGAGGTGGGTGGTAAGTTTGTCTGAAGTTGTACTATATGTAAACTTTTCCCAATTGTAAATATCTTTTCCCGGTGCTCCTTGGGAGTACATTGTCCTTGTAAATAGTTTGTTGTCAGTCCTCTAGGGCCACCTCCTTTTCATTTTTTCTTTTGTTTTTGGTTTTATTTTTCTTTGCATCATTTTTTCTGGGTTCCCGGCATGTTGCCCTCTTCTTGTAGACAGGTATGCTTCGCATGACATCTAGTCCCTATATTGGTGCCTTATGCATTTTGGGTAATCCAGAATCTATTGTTAGCATAGTGGAATTTGTCCACACTCTAAAGTTATTTTGTGAGTATGGTAAAAGTTTATGGGTAATATTTGTCAGATTCATATCTTAAAAGTCTCAACATCAATTAAATAGAAAATCAAAGAAGTAAGTAATCGCATGGTCCTTGAGGTCAGATTGGTTGCACTAATGGTTTACCAAATCTGAAATTCATAAAAATATCCCGGGTTTGGAATGTCTCCTATTCAGAAAATTAAAAATGGATGGAAAGGTGAAATAAGTACCACCATGAAAGTTAGCTAAGCTTAAAGGTTCACAGTGAAAGAAGTACTGCCTTCCCATCTTCAAAAGAAAAGAAAAGAGAAACTGAAGAATAGAGAATTCCGATATTCAGGGGAGCATGCAAGATGTAATGATTTTGGTTTGATGTATTCAGTGCCTCCTCTCTGCTTCTCCTAGAAATCATTGGCTTGATTTTCTTTCGAAGCACACACTACACAACTAACAAAAGACCAAAGGATTAAATCAATGATGAGTCAGAATTTCTCAAACACCTCGCGCCTTGCAAGAAGAATAATCTAGGTAAAGGTGAGTTTCGGTTTTACTAAACAGAGATTCTAAAGTTCTTAAATGTACTAAGGCATTCGTTCCAGTGAGTTGCCATTTTCTATGCCCTGCATACCCATCCCTACATTTTGTTAGCAAAATTTTGGGTCCCCCTTTTTTGGTTTTTCCTTGTTCCTTTTGTTTTTTCCGACCTTTCCCTCCGCGGGGTCAGTGTTTTCTTTTCCTCTTGGTTTCTCTTCCTCCGAGACTCAGTCCCTTGAGTGTTTGTCTTCTTTGTTCCAGCCGGATTTTGGACTCCGGAATCCTCTGTCTCTACATCTTCTTTTATTAGAAGGTGTGGTTGCATGGGATACCCATGCCTAGAGTCCAGAGGTTTTCCTTTCTCAAGATTTGCGGAAGGAAAGTGGGATTTTTTTAAACCTAAGGGTATAAATAGGGTTTCATCAGTCATTGTTACATTTACCACAAACAAATTACCCCAGAGTGATTAAGTCAGTGACTAAGTGCGATTTGTTCTTAGAGCTTAAAAAGTGCTTGACAATGGTTGGAAGTTGTGTGTTCATACTCATTTGAAGATAATCAATTGTAGAGCACCTCCTATGCTCTACCTCCCACATACCTCATTTCCAAGGTAGGCCCTTCTTGTTCACCCTCGTGCTTTCTAGTTTTGTTTTGGTTTTCCTGCCTTTCTTGCTTTTTTTTTTTAGTTTTCCCATTCTGTTCTTGGTTGTCACCTCCTGTTGGTGGGATGGCTCTACCAGAGGGTTTTCCACCCTCAGTACAGTTGTAAAATAGTGTATTTCTTATATATTTCTGGTAAAGTGTGTAAATTGTCTGTGTCTGGCTGTATATAGGTTGGTTTTTGGGTCAGCCTGTGAGTTGTGTTTCAGCACTCTATGTAGGTGCTTGTAGTCTTTGTACATTCCTGGGTGTTCCCTTCCTATCTAGTGGTGAGCTCATCATGCCCTTCTATGTGTGACCAAATTGTTGAGCTCGCCCTTCTGGCGTCTGCAAATTCAAACTTGGCACCTTACCTGATTGAGTTTGTAGGTTTTCTCTCTCCTCTGTCATCATTTCTTTAATGGCATGTTTAATTATCCCACACGTGAGAATTCAAAATTGGCCCAAGTGGCATTCATTCCCTTGCATTTTTGGATAGCTATCATCATTATTGCCATTACTCCCTTTATTTCTTGACCATGTGATGCCCCATGTCAGCCTAGTACAACTAATTACTGGTCATGTCGATAATGGTCATTTTTTTAGACTCTGGGTCCCAATTTCCCCTTTGACCTCCACTTCATTCATCACGTAAGCCAGAATCCCTAGAACCCCCAGACATATATATCAAATTCCCAAGTAATTCATTTTGTTATATATTTTCAGGGTTTGATGCAAATTAACACCTTTTCAGGATAGATGCGAGGCGGTGATGAAATCTTCAGAATCCAGAAATCTATATTATTTTATCTATATTGATGGTGGTTTGGTCTTGCAGGTTGTTGATAAATTCATAGTTCAATCATGTCTGAATCATCTTCACCTAGGAGCCTGAAACTCCCTACTAATTTGACAAGGGCAGCCGTCAGGACCAAGGTCGAGAAGGCCTTAGAGAAGCTTCCACTGACAATGAAATATCTAAAGGGAGAGACTATTCTAGGATCTAAGGTAGATTCCAAACTATAGTTGATCACCAATACAAGTGTCAGAGCATGGGCCGAAATGCAGGCCTTAATAAAAATAATGTTCATTCAGCGCAAGGCTGGAGATCTGATGGCACTTAATGTGGCCACCTCTGGAATCCTCAAGGTCGCTTGCTTCCTCTACTTAGTGCAAGCTCCATAGCTTATTCTCACACTAGTGAAACACTACAACATAGTCGTCCGGGCTGTCATGCTTGCCGCTCCTCTTCTATTGGGCTACCCAATGCCCTTGGTGTCTCTGGATGCTGCAATATTTTATTTGGAGCTAGGGATCCCCCAATTCGCCAATGCAGCTGTTATCACCTTGGCCCTAGCATTATATGAGTTTGAGAAGCTCCCGCACATTGCCCAATAATACCTCAACTCCAACTGGCTTAAGATCCTAATAAAATATTACAAAAAGATGAAGTTGGAGATCCCCCAAATAGAGTTCAAAGAGAGCATACAAATGGGGATCATTGCCTTATGTTGGGTCTTTGGAGAACCCCAAGCCTGAGAATTCTCGGCATGGATGTATTACTTCCTGTTCGGCATTATCTCCGCCGAACAAACTTTCGATTGGGAAACTATCATTGCCAATCATGTGGATGCCCAGCTTGTTAAGGTCACCCAGAGTTCCAAATTTTACATGACTTCATATGTCTTGTGGGCACTGACACAACAATGACCCATCACTAGGGGATTACTCATTGTCGGCA
The DNA here is from genome assembly GCA_018584345.1 of Thuja plicata. Lineage (NCBI taxonomy): Eukaryota > Viridiplantae > Streptophyta > Pinopsida > Cupressales > Cupressaceae > Thuja > Thuja plicata. Next base: position 2,597,305 of record MU224659.1, read on the forward strand.
TGCTCAAGACTGGCAAGGGCTAGAATGCTCCATGGGACTATTTACCACAAATACAATAGGAGGCTAGTTTCTCCAGTTTTTGCAGAGTAAACGACGCCTTCATTTACTACAACATTCTTATACCCACTCAGGATGCCGAATATCGGCTTTCAAAGGAGGCAATGACTCTGATTAGAACCTATCGCCATTACTACATTCAATTTAAGCAACACTCTTACATTCAGGTGACCGGCTTCTCTCAGAAACCCTACCTATTCCCCAAGCATTATGGGGATAGGATAATTCTCTTGGAGTATTTCAGGCAGATCCTGGAGCTTCATGCATTCTTTGCATTGAAGAAGGTCACCAATATTTCATTCCCAATCACTTGTGGGAACTACACTTGCAGCCTTGCAGCAGAAAAAGAGGCAGACAGTGCAGTAAAATGTCTGGGGCTAGCAGATTTTAACTTGGACAGGAAGAATTTTGATCTGTTAGGTAAGATAGCATTGGCACTGCCTCGAACATTGGACCCCCACAAGCCTCACATTGAAGATTTTTGGGAAGACTACCAGGACAATTTTAAAGTCCAAAATCAACATTTCGTTAGGATTACACAAGGTATGATGAAGCGTCTCAAGATTCGGACCTTCCCAAAGGACTTTTCAGATACCGGGTCTGTAGAGGATCTATAGTACAAGGCTCACGGAGTATAAAAAATGGCTCTCCCTTCGGTGGACTGGGACACCCTAGAAGGCCCAAAAATTGACGACATCACCCACGATGTGATTGAACGCAGTCATGCATATTTTTAGAAGGTATTTCTAAAGAGTACTTGAAGAGCTGGCCCATTTTTACAGGGATCCACTTCTGGGGCTAGAACCTCTGCGCAAGGCGGGGATAGAGGAAAAAGAAAAGTTGGCACCCCGCTCAAGATTACATCCATAGTTCCCAATGTAGAACAAGTGTACCTTCAATTGGCAGCATCCCACCAGATGAAGGAAGCAATAATTTATTGTCTTGGCATCCCGGTTACTCTGACAAAACCTGCACTCCCTTTTGGTTCCCCTTCACTTGCAGAACTTATGGTCTAAGTAGCGAGGACCGGAGTGGGAGATGAACATGCAACCATTTTGGATGTCAGGCCTCCATTGGTTACAAGGAGGAAGAAGAAAAAGACAAATGTCCCTCCACCAAAGGCAAAAAGAGATCTTGGGATGCCCCACATCCTCGAGGTGCAGATTATCCTGGACTCCCCTGAACCAGAGAATCCCCTGGAGGCCTCCCCTTTGCATGACAATTTTGACGATATCTTTGGGACAGATGAACTTGTAAATTTACAAAGGGATATAGGGAAGGTGGTAGAAGAGATTGCCACACAGGAGTAAGTAGCAGTCCCCATTGAAGGGGAGATACTAGAGAAAGAGGTCACCATAGAACAGGAAGTCCGGGCAGAGGAACAAACGAAGCTAGAACAGGTAAAAATCCCTGATGTTCAGGAAATCACGGTCTCAGAGACCCAAATAGAGAGGGAACCAGACCTATGAGAGAAACCATAACCTCATCCACCATGCTCGAGATGTCCCTGCCCACCTAGGGAAGGGTAACATTTGGCGAGGTAGTCTCAGCGGCCCAATAGTCAAATATCGGCCAGACACCTCTGCCACCTCCGGAAGATAATCCAATGGAGGAGAACATCCCGATAGATGATGTCGGAGAATAAGAACAACAATAGCAGCAGAAAAACTAGGGTGAGAACCCTGGTATAATGGATATTAATCTCATAGATTCTGCTAAGGATGAGAGCACCGAGGTAGAGAATATTGACACCACAAAGGTGGACAATGTAGATAATCTCATGAACCAAGAAAAAGAGTCCAAAGAGACAATAAATGCAGGGGGTGAACAATAGAACCTCGCAGAAGACCCAAATGATCAAGCCTTAGAAGCAAGGGTGACTCCACCACCACAATGGTTGGTGGAATCGAAGAAGAGAAAGCCTCCAGCGGCAGCAAATGCCCATCTCTCGTTGGCTGAGATGATGGCACAAAGTCAAGGCATCCCCAAGCCGAAGATGGCCTGGACCCTCCACTCCATTTGAACTAGTCTAGGTGGGGATATAGTCATGGTCATTATGACACCTCCGCCGGACAAAGAGGAAGAAGTGGTAAGTGCTGGAGAATATAATGTCACAGAGGTACCTCTAGAGAAGAGGGATAAGCAGGGTGAACTGGACCTACTGAAATAGGTCAGCTGGGCAATTGAGGCCCGCTACGACAAGCAATCCCAGAGGCTTAAAGAATAAAAAGAGAAGAATGTAAATCTTGTTGGGCTGTTGATGGAGCTAACATAGCCATTGGCTGCAATTCATCTAAAAGCTTCGACATCCAGAGCACCGCTTCCACAGGGTGACGTCGACACGCTAAGGAACATGAAAAAGAAAGCACAGGCAGTCGATGACTAGTTATCCGAGCAGGTAGGAAATGTCTTACATTTCCTAGTGGCAACTCTCCCAGACCTGCACACAACTGGAAACATTCTGCTCCATGCCAAAAACACCATTTCTATATGGGAAGAAGAGACCGAGCAATATGAGGCTTGGATGAGCGAGCTAGGAGAGCTCATGAATCTTGGAGAGGAACCCATCATGGAGATGGGAATTTTGGGGGACGAGTCCTTCAATTGTATCTAGGTATAGCACTCTAGACCTTATCTCAAAATGGCGATTAGCAAGCGACTGGTAGGGGCCCTGAAGGACAAGGTCCCCAGAGTGGAATATTCTTTGAATTTGTACAAGGTGTTTTTTACAAGGGTTTTGAGAGTCGATACCTTCAGCACAGATATGTGCACTCTGGTGGATCACATAGTCAGGAATTTTGAAAAATTAATGGAGTCATGGTATGAGTCCCCAGGGAATTTGTACCGAGCAAAGATGTCACGTTTATCCCGCATGTTGCTCCGAGCCCATGATGCAGCGAAGATGGCCGCTCAAAGGGAACGCCCTAGATTTGGGCGAGCAGGTGGGGGCAGCCACATATTTCAAAGCGTGCATCAAGGGCATCGATGAAGAGGGAATTCCCCAACTTTTGGAAGCTTTCAAAGCATATAGGGCACAATAAAGTTCTCCAAATTCCAGAGATTTCCATCAACAGGGCGCAATTTTGTAAATTCTTTATTCTTTGAGTGTAACCTCCCAGACTCTAGAATTCTAGATCCAAAGTTTTGTATTCTTTCATAGTGACCCATGTCTAGGTTCCCCAGAGCCGACCGGTCATTATCAAGTAGTTAATAAGGGGGTCAGCAGGTAGGTGATCCCGATAAGGCATGTTAGAAGGAGGGATGGCTCTGACAAGTGATTCTCCCAGGGTGCTGCTCCAACATTAACTACCTGATGCATCGAAGATAGTGAGCTGCATTTTGCATTGAGGAGGCATGTTGCCTCAAACTCTGGGAAGATCAGATTTCTTCTGTAAAGACCCTGGTACTCTCTTCTATGTCGATTCTTCTTGCTTCTCTTCTTTTCTTCTTCCTCTGTCTTGTGTGACCTATGGTCTTTTTGAGGTGATTGTAAGTGGTCCAGGTAGTACCGGCCACTGAATAATATATTTTATATGTTGAGTGTACAAATAGATTAGGTTAGTTTTAGGGAAAAACTATGTGTATAAATAAGAATTTCGACCTCATAACAAGGATCGGTGAAATTGATGAATTTGTATGTCCAATACTATTAGCATTTCAGTTTCTAGTAGTTGCAGGAGTCAATGCTCAATTGTTCTTAGTAGTTAGATTCTCCCTTGGGGCCATTGATGTACACAACAGTGATGTTGGAACACTCTGTTAATGAAGAAGGAAGAACAGTTATGGAAATGATGTTGTTGATGTTCTGATCTCTAAGTCAGTGATATCTTTTGTGTCGTATGTTTCTAATGTCCTTTGCTCTGATGTTTTTTTTAGATTAATGATCTCATTTCCCTTTGCTATTGAATATGTATGAATCGTTGGTTCTGTATGTATTCAGTATTTAGTGTAGTTCTTAGGAGCATTGTTGATGTTGGAAATATGTTGCATAACTATAAGTAGAAGTAACAAACTCTAACCCTAGCCTATCTTTTTCTGTTTATTTGTAAACTTAACGTGCTTTCAAGAAACCTTGACCCATCATTGAAATCCCTGAAGAAGACAAGAAAAACCATCTATCCCCTTAAAAAAATTAGTCATTTTACCAACTAAGCTTCCCCACACTGTCGAGACCCAATAATCAAGTGCTTGAAGGCCTAGAGAATTTATTCCCTGAACAACCTTTACAAGCAAAGTTGGTTGGTACTCCGGTACCCGGTGACAACTTATCACTGTTGATAGGACCGGTCACAAAGTCCAGTCAAAACCCCATTGAGATATAAATCACCCAACCAGTGACCAAAGATAGAAAATAAACACAAAACTGGTAAGAAAGATCCGCTAGTTAAACAAATATTTTTGGATGATGCAAGATTACCAAGGACACAAGATGCTCCTGCATCAAGACATTTTACCTAGCCTGCTATGTATCCTAAGACCCCTTAAGGCCCATAATGTATCTGAGGATTCCTTAAGACCCCTCATGATCCCTTAAGAATTTCTAACACCCTTTATGACCACATATGACACCTAGGACCACTTATGAGTCTTTAAGACATTTTAGGGCCCATTAATGTATCCTAGGACCCCTTAGCACCCCCATGACCCATTAATTTATCCTATGATTCCTTAGGACCCATTAATGTACCCTAGGAACCCTTAGGACTCATTAATGTATCCTATGACCCCTTAGAACCCACATGACCCATTAATATCCTAAAATTCCTTAAGACCCATTAATGTATCCTAATACCAATTAATTTACCCTAGGAGCACCTAGGACCCATTGATGTATCCTAGGACCCCTTAGGACCCATTATGTGTTCTAGGATCCCTTAGGAATTGTAGATTTTATCTTCCACAATCTTCATTCAGAGTAGTATGAAGGTGATTTGAGGCAGTGTAGAAGTGATAGAATGAGCACAATTGAAACAAATTGAAAATCTAGTTTTTGTTATTTTTCTATATTTTAGAAAAGTGCATTTTTGGAGGCCTTCAAAGAAAAATTTGAGGTCAAAACTATCATCCATCCAACAACATGATGTACCAAAAGCACGGTGCCAAGAGAATGATTTAAAATCTCCCAAAGACCTTTCCAATAAGGTATGTCATTCTGAATTTTGAGCTATGCGCTGAAAGTTATGACCCCACAAAGTTGGGGTAAAAAAATGTCAAAATGATGCAGTTTTTTTTGGAAAAAGTGGCAAGCCACATATTATATTAATATTTATTAAAATAGTTCAAGAGATCTTGGAGGAATGAAACAAATAAAAAACCTTCATAAGGAAAGGCCAACTCAACTAGCTAACAAAAAACTCTATAACCGCAAGCTTGTTTTCCTTCAAATACTTCACTTTTCAAGTTTCTCACTGTAGAGAGAACCATGTGTCAACACCGTGAATTTTTGGAGGCTAAGGGAAGTTAAATACTCATGAAAGTATGCCAGTGTGTCATGTGTCTATTCCATAATCACATCATTCAAAATTTGGAAGGACCCGCATCTTTCAAGGAAAAATGCCACTTTTTCACCTGACTTCAAATCTTGACATAGATTTGATCTAAAAATGTGACCGCCTACATGTGCAAAAAATGAGGAATTATTTTGAGGAGGTTTAAGAATAGGTGGCACTCATGTTGTGCGGATGAAAAGAGTAATGAGGTAGTGAATCATGCAAAGACATCTAGAGAAACCTCCATAAGGACTCTTCCACATGACACATTTGTAGAACCCTTCTCGGTTGCATTTTTGAGATTGAGTTTAAGGTTTTCCTTCTATTTAAACCTACGGGCACAATGTAAAAAAGTATCACGATCTGGTGGTTCCCTTCAATCTTTTGGATCTAGGACTTTTTTTTTGGTTTCTTTTGTTCACTATATAGAAGAACACTTTGAATATAGTTGCAGTTTCATTTTTCAGACCCTAGCCTTGTAATTTTTACATAATCAATAGAGGAGACATATTAGACTATGCCAAGTTTTCTTGTATAGTGTGTTTTCTTATTTTTTGTGAATGATTTTAAAGCTCCATTTTTTGTGAATGATTTTAAAGCTCCATGTCATTTTTCAATGAATGTAGTAGTAATTTGTTAATTTTGGGCTCTTATAATTCATACAAGACTACAAGTTATTGAACCGTGTCTAGTGAATCATTCAATGCTTGTATTCTGTGGTTATACCATGCCATTTTGGTGAATGAAACTCATTTAGAATAGTTTTTTTAGCGAGATAATAGGAACATTTCCTGTGAGCCTTGGTGGATACTTCTCATTGGAAGATCTGAATATTTTGACCTTTGGGAAGGATCTTGTCATAATGTTCTCTTCCCATCAATGAAGAGTCTGTGGTATCCTATGCTCATTTTTGGGATTGTATGTTCTTATTATTTTTGAATGGCATTTAAAAGGGTTTCAAAATATTTGGCACATCACCTTAGTTTTTGTATAATTTCCTTTCCCTTTACCAAAACACCAAAGAGAAGAGTCAGATTTTATAAAAACCTAGAGGTTTCTTTGCAGGGCGCACTTCTATCCCACACCTGCAAAGATTCCAGACTGCCCTACTTCAAGTGAGAGCTAGATTAGGGATCAACAGTTTTTGGCACGCCCAATGGGACAAAGATTTCACAACTAAATTTTTGGTACATTCTCCATTTTTTTCATCCTTGAAGAGGCAGGTTTCAAGCACCTGGAAACTCTATAGCCAAGAAAATTTGGCTAATTTTGATGGTATGTGCCCATATCTTGATTTTAAGGAGATTTTTCCCTCTTGTTAAAAAAACCATATGTAGATACTTTTCTTTCTTCATGCTTTTGTATGGAGGAATTTATGGACAGTGGATTTTTCCCCTCCTTTTCATGAAAATACAAGCATTTCACCTCCCTACTAGCAATACTAGTCCATAAATACTTCCAATTTTTCTCCACATTCTCCTACTGTAGCAAGTTATGACAGTTAACTAATTCTTACTTCTCGTGCAACCCTGTAGAGCCTTCTTGGAAACCTTCTTGTAACTACCAACTAAAGGAGGCTTATTTTAGCCCCCATCAACATGCTTACCCTTCTGCCCAACACCAAAATGTGGAAAAAATCAGTTGTAGGGAGATATTTTTGAATCTCCAAGAAGAGTTGAGAGCTATTAAGGAGTAGGATTATATCTAGAAAAAATGAGCTTTCTTATAAGGCTCAGATTATACAACAGCAAGCCGAGGTCGGAAAACAACAAGAGAAGTTTCTCTCAATGCTTGCAATGCAAGAAGATGCTGTTATGAACAAAAGGACAATGCAACTAGCAATTATGGAAGAGGCACGACCATCTGGTTTTACACTTCCATTTTCTTACGAAGCTAAGGAGATTCCTCAAGAAGAAGAAGAAGAAGAAGAAGAAGAAGAAGAAGAAGAAGAAGAAGAAGAAGAAATGGAGGAATATCCAATCTCTCTCTTTTTTGAGCTCCCCTATTTTGTGAAATATGTGGAGGAGTAGTTGCAATAGAAAGGCACTAGAGAGACATGGGATGAAGGTGAAGAAGAGGATTTTTTCCTCTTATTTGATGAGCTTACTCACTTTGTGGAGCATGAGGAAAAAGAAATCAAGAAGGTATTGAGTGAAGACCAATTCTGGCATGAAATATAGGTTTTCTATTTGAACCTTAGCACTGATCCATCACCTCCCAAGCTAGGAGATCCTATGAAAAAAGAGAAACAAGAGGAGGTCCACATACTATCAGAGAAGTCATTAGTGCTAGCCCTTGCTGACAACAAAAAGATCAGAGAAATGAAGATTTCAAGAGGATGCGCCATTAGGAATCTAAATCAAGTTTGCAAGTCGTCACTAGTCATGCTTATCTTTGAGCATGAAGATGAACATCAAGGAGGGAAGGAACAACTTTCCCATTCATTTCAGGAGGATAGGTTTCAAAAATAGGTGAGTTTTTTTGTTTTAAATATTTGTGGCACATTCCAACATGTTTGGTGTCTGTTAAGTTTATTTTTCTGGCTAGTTATCCAAAGGCATGAGAAATATAAAAAGTTAGTTAGGAAGGGAAACTACTTCAACAAGTTAGTTAATGGCTTTGTTTATCATCATTCTAATGTAAATATTTGTACTTAGTAGGTTAGGAGTTTTCTTATTTTCCAAGAAGTGTTTTTGCACATGCTGCATTCTCCTTAAGGGAATGTATATTGTAGTTTCTATCTTTCTCCAAGTGCATGCTTGCACAAGTTTTTGTGTGTCTCTTCTTATTTTGAGGTAGGTTTTCTTGTTGAGACTTTGTGCCCAATGGATATACATTTTGGTATGTGAAACCATAGATTTTTAGGTTCTTCCTCAGGAGGATGAGATCTCCAATGAGTTTCCAAAATGTAGATGTTATCTACCAGAACCTTCATCTAGAGAAGTTTGAAGGTTATTTGAGGCAATGCACAAGTGATAGAATAAGCAAAATTGAGAAAAATTGAAAATCTCATTTTTAGTAATTTTCTATATTTTAGAAAAGTGTATTTTCAGAGGCATTCAGAGTGTAATTTTAGGTTAAAATTTACATTTGTACATTGACATGATGTGTCAAAGGCATGATGTCAAGGGACTGATTTTAGATCTCTTGAACATCTTTCCAATGAGGTATGCCATTTTGAATTTTGAGCTACAGGATGAAAGTTATGACCCTGAGAAATTGGGGTAGAAAAATGTCAAAATGGCATGATTTTTACCATGACCGCAAGCCTCTTTTCCTTCAAATAATTCACTTTTGAAGTGCTCTCATTGTAGAGAGTGCCACATGTTAGCGTCATCGAGTTTCTAGAGGCTAAAGGGAAGGTAAACACTCACGAAAGTCTGCTAGCATGCCACATGTCCAATCCACAGTCCCATAATTCAAAAGTTGGTGGGACCTCTATCTTTCAAGGAAAAATTCCACTTTTTCATCTGGTTGTGAATCTTTAGGCATATTTGATCCAAAAATGTAATTGCCTTCATGTGTGAAAAATGAGGAATCATTGTGAGGAGGTTTAAGAATAGGTAGCGCTCATGATGTGCACATGAAAAGAATTATGAGGTAGCGAAGCATGCCAAGACAATTGTAGCAACCTCTGTAAGGACTCTTTCACATGGCACATTTTCATAACCCTTCTCGGTTGTATTTTTTTAATTTATTTTAATGTTTTCTTTCTATATAAGCCTACGGGAACATTGTAAAAAAGGATCATGATCTGGTGGTTCCCTTCAATATTTTGGATCTAAGACTTTTGTTCTAAAGTCTTTTGTTCACTATATATAAGAACACTTAGAATATATTTGTAGTTTCATTTTTCAAAACCTATCCTTGTAATTTTCACATAATCAATAGAGGAGACATATTGGACTATGCCTAGTTTTCTTTTACTATGTATTTTATTTTGTTTTGTGAATGATTTTAAAGCTTCTTTTCATTTTTGAATGAATGTAGCTATCATTTGTTAATTTTTGGGCTCTTATAATTTGTAACAAACTGCAAGTTATTGAACCATGCATGTCTGGTGACTCTTACAATGCTTGTATTCTAGGGTTATACCATGCCATTTTGGTGAATGAAACTTGTTTAGAATAGTTGTTTTAGCGAGATAATATGAACATTTCCTATGAGCCTTGGTGGGTACTTCTCACAGGAAGATTCAAATATTTTGACTTGTATCAATTATCTTTCCATCATGTTCTCTTCCCAACAATGAATAATGTATGGTGTCCTATGCTCATTTATGGGATTGTATGTTCATAATATTTCTGAAGGGAATTTCAAAGAGTTTCAAAATATCTGGCTCATTGTGGTGGTTTTTTTATAATTTTCTTCCATTTTCAAAAAATACAAAAGAGAAGAGATGACTTCTATAAAACCCCGGAGGTTTCTTTGTAGGGCGCACTTTTGTACCACATTTGCAAAGCTTCCAAACTACCCTACCTCTGGTAGGAGCTTGATTAGGGATCAACATGAATCGTTAATACATACGAGGACTCCTTAGGACCAATTATGGCACCTAGGATCACTTATGACCCCTTAAGGCATTGTAGGGCCCATTATCTATCCTAGGACACCTTAAGGCCCATTATGTATCCCAGGACACCTTAAGAAATCGTAATACCCCTTAGGACCACATATGACAGCTAGGACCACTTATGACCATTTAAGACATTGTAGGGCCCATTAATGTATCTGAGAACCCCTTAGGACCCCATGAAACATTAATGTATCCTATGATTCCCTAGGACCCATTAATGTACAATATGATCACTTAGGACCCATTAATGTATTCTAAGACACCTTAGGACCCATTATGTATCTTAGGACCCCTTAGGACCAATTAATACATACAAGGACTCCTTAAGGCTAGTTATGACACCTATGACCACTTATGATCCCTTAAGACATCATAGGGCCCATTATGTATCCTAGGACCCCTTAAGACATCTTAACACCCCTTAAGACCACATTTGACACCTCAGACCACTTATGACTCCTTAAGATACCATAGGGCATATTAATGTATCCTATGACCCCTTAGGACCTCCATGACCCATTAATGTATCCTAACATGTCCTTGGACACATTAATGGATCCCAATACCCATTAATGTACCCTAGGACCACTTAGGACACATTAATGTATCCTAGGACCCATGAGGACTCATTAAAGCATATGAGGACCCCTTAGGACTAGTTATGACACCTAGGAACACTTATGACCACTTAAGGCATTGTAGGGTCCATTATGCATACTAGGACCCCTTAGGACTCATTATGTATCCTATGATCCCTTAGGACTCCTTCTGACCCCTTAAGGAATCCTAACACCCCTTAGGACCACATATGAAACCTAGGACCACTTATGACCCCTTAAGACATTGTAGGGCCCTTTAATATCTCCTAGGACCACTTATGAGGTCCCTTAAGACATTGTAGGGACATTTAATGTATCCTAGGCACCCTAAGGAACCCCATGAACTATTAATGTATCCTACAATGCTCTAGGATCCATTAATGTATCCTAATACCCATTATTGTACCCTAGGAGCACTTAGGAGCCATTAATGTATCATAGGACCCATTATGCATCCTAGAAACCCCTTAGGAACCATTAATATATACAAGGGCCCTTAGGACCACTTCTGACTAGTTAAGACATCACAGGGCCCATTAATGTATCCTAGGACTCCTTAGGACCCATTATGTATCCTAGAACCCCTAGGACCATGTAGGACACCTAGGACTCCTTAGGATCTATTAATGTATCCTAGGACCCCTTAGGATCTATTAATGTATTCTAGGACCCCTTAGGACCACCTAGAACCATCAATGTATCCTAGGGCACATTAATGTATCCTAGGACCCCTTAGGAGCACTTATCACACCTAGGACCATTTAGGACCCATGATGACCCCTTAAGACGTCCTAGGACCCACTAATGTATCCCAGTACCCCTTAGGACCCATCAATACATCCTAGCACCCATTAATATATCCTAGGATCGCTTAGGTTCCATTATGTATCCTTGGACCACCTATGACACCTCTGACCCATTATTTAGATTGATCTAGATTAGAAAATTACGATCTAGATTGATGTTTCATAGGTCAAATATAGATTACATGTATATAATTTTAAATTGTTCTTTAAATGTCTAAATTAATTGTATATGTAGTTTAATTCAATTTAATAAATCTAATGCATATTCACTTTTACATGATCATGGATGAGTTTGAAATTGATGAATTATTTAATCCACCACCAACACTGACACAACCAACTCCACATGATCCACCTCCACCTACACCTCCACCTACTCCTCAACCTCCACCTCCACCTCCACCTCCACCACCTCCACCTCCACCTCCTCCATCTCCACCCCCTCAGCCTCAACACTCTCCACCTCCACCTCAGTCTGCATCTAATGAGGCTCATTTGAGAGCCACACTTAATGAAAATATAGTATCCACTATAAATACCATTGGTACACTACAAAATCAACCTTTTGTAAAGCCACATATTATGTGCTTTGCATCTACAATGCAATTTTAAAAGATTATGTTTGATCGATTGATGTGGACTTAGATAGGCATCATACTTGGAGAGAGGAGATGCGCTAATATTATTCTGATGACCTCTCTTATTGTGACATAGTAGATCTAAAAATTACTTAGGCCACTTTATATCCATACTTCCATGATCCTAGAACAAATGCACCCATACAACCAAATAAGAAACACATATCTATGAGGTGGTGTATAAATCACCCTATGGTGGATAATTCTTGGAGTTAGTGGTGGATGGTATTTGATCATCCCCAACTTGAGAATCAAGAAATGCCTCTATATTTTTTGATAAAATTATATGTAGAGCTCGTTATGGGTTTAAAACCCAACCATTTTGATATTAATTTTTTCTGGAGGGTTGGTGGTTGCATGCCCCAGCAAAGATTAGGGGCACGAGTTGACCCCAAGAGACCTATGCCCCCTCCACCTCTTTTGAATCCTCCTACACCTATTGTAACTATATCCCTTTGCCAACATTCCATAGTATCAATGTTAGGAGTGTTGATTGCACTCAGTACTAGTCTAAGGGATCATGCTAGTCAGATGGCTATACCTACATTAGAGCCTCATTTGTGCACTATTCTCCATGAGATGTGTTATGGTCCTCTTGAGGCAAAGTCCAATTTTATTTCACATGGAACATCAAATGATTTTGGATCATATGTAGATTTTCTTTGTGCTCAAGACCATCTCCTTATTCATCATGCTCTAGACGTACATATATGTACACTTATCTACATTTAATTTGAACATGCACACTTTAAACTTTTTTAAGTTCATGTACTTTCAATATAAAAGTTAAATAATTGAAAATGCATACATACTTGTACATAAATGATGGGTATGAGCATGTCGACCTCTTCTTTGGATTGATTTAGCATTTTATTGGTGCCCATGCATCTTGACACAACTCATGGGGTATAAATAGACAAATTTCTAAATTATTATTTAATTAAGTCTTAAACTTATTTTCTAAATTTATTAATATTTTTAAACAAGGAGGT
>MU224659.1:2689644-2703848 GCA_018584345.1 Thuja plicata
AATCCTTTGGTAACCGACTGAACTCGGTAAGTACTGCGAACTCGGTAAAGACTGACTTTTCCTTCATATATTCTTTGATGACCGACTGAACTCGGTAAGCACTGTCTAATGACTGATATGACATTCTAAACTTGGTAGACTCTGTCTGATGACTGTTATGACATTTGTGTAACATCAAGGACAACACACAATTAAACAATTGTTTCCAACACTGAAGCTCTACTTTGACTACTAATGCGACTTGAGGATGCATCTTGCAAAGTTTCTTCTTAATAGGTTTTACACTTGGATCTATAGCTAGATGATGCATGAAAAGATCTATATTGAGCCCGGGCATGTCTTTGTAGGTCCAGTAAAAGTTGATTTTGTGTTTATGCAAGAATGTTGTCATGTTTTTCTTTTCTTGATCACTGAGAGAAACTGCAATGTAGGTGATGTGTGGATCTTCTTCCGTGCCTAGGTTGATTGGAATAGTATCTTCAATGATCATAGAGGACACTTCTAGTTCTGACGATATAAATGGAAAGTCAGCCTCTCCCTCCTTTAGTGCCTTGGAAAGGTTTTCACTAGAGGAAGTGTCCTTTATTTTGTCTTTTTTTTCATCCAAAGGCGCCTGCGAGAGGTTTTCACTAGAGGATGTATTTTCATTTTTTTTATTTTGATTTTCTTTTTCACTTTTGTGACTAAGAGAGTTGACTTGGCTACCAAAGTAGGCTTGTTTTTTGTAGTGTATATGATGTTCATATTTTCGGAGATTCTTAAGTCCAAAGAGGGCTAAAACTGCCTCATCCGAATCACATATGTCTAAAGCTGGTGGTGAGTCTTGTTGATCCCAATCAATTAATTCAGGGTTTGTGAGGGGTAGACAAGGGGACAATAGGTTGACTTGGGTGATAGTGAAGACATGGTGATTTTTGTTTAGGTCATCTTCAATATATTGGAAAGGAATTTTGAAGAACTCTTCCTCAGTGTCTGAATCTGAGGCACCTAAACAATAATCCTTAGCAAAGTTAGTCTTACTCTCTACGGAACCCAATCTGTGTCCTTTAAGATAGCCATTAGCTGTTATGATCTTCTTCTTACCTATTTCATTAGCTCCAAGGCCAGTACCATGATATCCCATGCTTTTGACAATGGGAGTAACTTTAGGATACTTTCCTTTGGGGAAAATTACAAGTCGTTCTTCTTCACCATTATAGAGCCAATCAAGGACACTATATTCCATGTGTTCATCTGATAGGGACCCCCAATGTTCAAAAATAGTTTACTTGTAGTGCATGAGCACTTTATCTTTGGAGAGGGGTAATGATGAAGGTCTTCCATAAGACTTTGGAGACAAAGGGAATTTCCCAATACATAAAGCACTTTCAAATTTATACTCTCCCATACCTTGATCCGTAAATGTGGCCTTTGCTTCAGATGGGGAGGGTTTGTCTTTAGTAACTTTTTATTTTCCTTTGGATTGCTCAGCTGGTGTTTCTGATGTCTTTTTGGGAACAAGGGTTTCTTGATTGAAATGTCATCCAAACTCATTCAACGGACAGTAATTAGCTTGTTTGCCTTCCAATCTTTTGCAATATTGAAGGGGCTCAGGATCTCCAGGAATTGTGATTTCTCTACCGCGATGTGGGAACTTTAGACATTGTTGATAGGTAGAGGGTACACCTTTGATAGTGTGTATCCATGGATGCCCTAGCAAGATGCTATAAGGTAGATCTAGATCCAGTACATGGCAAACAATTTCAATCAGGTTCAGGCCCACTTGTAAGGGTAGTGTGATCAAACCCTTTCTTTCTCGTTCTCGATCATCATAGGATTTTATTGTAATTCATTTGTCTGCATCAATGAGGTCGTCAGAAAGACTGATATTACAAATCATTTTCAATGTGCACAAATTGAGGCCAAATCCACCATCTATGAGGACTCATTTTACTTGTGTGGAGAAGATTTTTCCTTCTATATGGAGGGACTTATTATGATGAGGATCAGGACCACCAAAGTCCTTATCAGTGAAGACTAGATGTTCTTGTGCGGCTAGGTTCCCTATCATAGTTTTGAATTGTGCAGCATTGATGTTCTTAGGGACACGGGATTCATTTAGAGCTTTATCAAGGATTTCTCTATGAATTAGTGAGGTTGTCAAGAGCTCTAGAATGGATATCTATGCAGGCATCTTTCGTAATTGGGCCAACAAGTCAAAGTGCGTAGCAGGTCGAGCAACAGTAGATGGTGCAATTGGTGGATTTGTAGATGTAGAAGGTTTATCAGCAGCTGGAACAGTGACTATGGTTCTACGTGTAGTGGCATTATAGTCAGTAGCTTTGAGGATTATGGTATTAGCATGCGTGTTAGATTCTTCAATGCGGCCACAAAGAGAGTCAAACCCAAAGATATCATTTTCACTTAAACTCCCACATGTTTGATCATGGCCTATAATCGTATTAGTAGAATAGTCATATGGGATTGCGTTTGATACATTGTTTTGATTATGAGGTGGGAAGGGTTGATTGTAGACTTTGAGTTTTGCATTAGATGAGGATGCATTCTGACCTTCAACTTCAATTTTCCCATCCTCATTGAGATCTTGCACAAAGTGTCTAAGCTTCATGCATTTCTTGGTATCATGCCCCTTGATGTGATCATAATCACAATACTCATTATCACTATACCAAATAGGTTTAGGTTGATTCTCATCAAAAGGTCAAGTATTTGGGTAAACTATCATTCCTTGATCCACAAGTTGTTTGAAGATCACATCTAGAGGTTCTGCTAAAGCTGTGAATTGTTGCCATTGTCGATTGTCGTTATTGTTGTTGTTGTTGCTATTGTTGTAGTTGTTGTGAGGGAACAAGAATGATTGATTGTGCGGTTGTTGATTATTGTTCTGATTATTCTGATTTAGATTGTTGTTTTGATTCTGATTGTTCTGATTGTTTGGATTCTGATTCTGATTTTGGTTGTTGTTGCGATATTGATTTTGATTATGATTGTTATTGTGATTGTTTTGATTGTTATTGTTGGATGCTTGAACATTTTGACCATGCTTGGCATTAGTCACCCCATCATTGACAACTCCTTTGTTTTTACTCCAAAATTTTGGTTTATCATTATTGGAAGGAGTATAATGTTTGATGCTACCTCTTTGCAAAAGGCCATCTTCAATGTCTTTTCCCTTCTTGACAAGGGATTCAAAGGTGTCAGGTGAAGCCATTTTCATTTAGAAGGACATCTTAGAGATTAAATTATTTATGAAGATGTCAATCAAGTGACTATCAGGTATTTTCCATGGCATGTGATTCACAATATGTCTCCATCATTGTAAGAAACTAGCAAAGGTTTCTCCATTCTTTTGTTTAGTATTGCACAAATTGTTGAGTGTTGCTTGTTGCTCAATGTTATATGAGTATTGTCCAACAAACTTCTCTGCAATATCAGAGAAGGTAGAGATTGATCCATAAGGAAGGGCCATGAACCATTCCAAGGATGCACCTCTAAGACTCCTAGTGAAAAGTATTTTTAAGTAATTCTCATTATAGGCGACCTCTTGACATGCAATGTAAAACTCTTTGAGATTTTGTAGAGGACATGTTTCACCTTTGTATTTCTCAAACTTGGGAATCTTAAAGTTTTGTGGGAATGGTTGCATAGTGATAGACTTGTCAAATGGATAGGGACAAATCTCTTCAAAAGAAAACTCCTTCTTGCCCCTATTCTGTAAGCCTTGTACAATGTTTTTGAGCTTATTGAATTATTGGGTGAAATCTGGAGTATTTTGTGTAAAAAATGGGGGTACATAACCTCTGCCTCCTCCAAATTGTGCAGCTGAAAAGCCTGTGGAGGTCATACCAATGGTAGGAGGAGGTATATACTGATAGGCTCGTGACGTATTGGTTGCAGATATTTTTTCCCCCATTGTTTGAAACAAAGATGAAGGCAAGGGCATGGAAACCTGCCCTATGTTATTGACATTAGCACTTGCTCCTTGAGTCATTGTCCTTTGAGTGCTATTATGTGTAGTATTGTTTGACAAAGCACTTATGATCTGTTGAATTTGTTCAGGTGTCAATTAGGGTATTGATGTATTTGTTGATATAGGTGCTGATATAGGTACTGATGTGGGAGGTTCGCTAACAGGTCCCTTACTAGTGTCACGTGATGATGTAGCATTTGAAGTAGAAGCCATGGCTGCAGTAGCGGCAACAATGACTTTTGGTGACATTTCTGGTAAGAAGTGTTTCATCAAAGTCAACAGGAACTGTGACACCATTATGAATAAGATTCAAGAATATTTCATCACGGTTATGAAAAATGGCCTTCTCAACCATTTCCAAGTTGTATGGGTCTCTAAGGAAGTCAGCCACTTGGGTGGGCCTTTCTTCTTGGTCCACCAATTCAGTTTCTTCGGGCACTTCCTCATCTTGTACCCCAGTTCCTTGAAAGTATTGAGTGGCAAATGGGTTCTCCTCATGGGTAACAGTGTTGAATGTTGTTCGCCTCATGTTTCTAGCTTGGGATTGAGTGACAACCATACAATGGTAGAAGAATGGAAGATAAGGAGATGTAAGAAATGAAATGGAGGAAATATCTTTGATCTCAAATTTGATTGGATTTGATTGGTTGATTGATTGATTGATTAAGGATTGATTGATTTGATTGATTGGATTGATTGATTTGATTTAAAGGTTTTTGGAACAAAACCTAAGCATGTTAAAACCTTATGATGATACAAACACAAAAGGATTTAAAGAAATACATGTTCTACTTGAAGATGGACTTGCGATCTCAAGCAAAATGGGACATTACTAAGGGATTTAAATCACTTAAGACAGACTGATGGTCTACAAGAAATGTTGTATTTGTTTAAGGATGAAGATTTGTGATACTTTGATTAAGGTCTTTCAACATAAAGATTTGATTTGATTTGATGGTTTGATCTAATGCTCAAAGAGAAGGAGGAATGATGATTGAAGAATGGAAGAATGATGCAGAAGCAAGGTGCTACCTAATCGTATTGTTCAATGGTAACAAAAGCACTGTTGATTAAAAAATTGGCCATGAAATTGCAAACTTTGTTATTGTAGAGGATTTTGTCAAGTTTCTCACGATGTTCAATCTCTTGTTTGATAGATGTTGCAATATGTTGATATTCCTTGGATTTACGGGTGGTTTCTTTTTGCTCTCTAAGAACTCGAGGTGTTGGAAGCTTAACCTTCTTATGTTTCTTGGAATTGGTCATGTCATGAAAAATCTTATTTTGACTGACTAAATGAATGATCTAGGACAAGTGATTCAAGGGTCCCGTGGAAAGTCAAATTTTGGATATCTCAGCAAATTTTGAAGCTCACTATTTTAAAGCGGAGACGGTGGTCTCAGACGCAGCCGACAATCTTTGCAGACAGTGATCTGTGTAGATGGTGGATCCAGAGCAGAGACGGCCGACTATGGCTAAGGCAGTGTGTTGAAATTCTAGGCAGATTTTTGACCTTCAGTCTGATTTTGGGCAAATTTGTTCAATGGAAAGAACTGATTTTCAACATAGTCAAACCAGAAAATAATAGACACATGTCTCAAAACAATCCAACAAGAGACAAAGAAACCTTGAGGGATACTAGCAAATGTGACATTAGGAAATCTTGCTTCAACTTTGTAATATCTCGTTTGTGTATGTTCAAGTGACTCTTTCAATCCACTTATATTTTTACTAGGTCTAGCACAACAAAGATAATTCAAATAGTAGCTACCTTAGGAATTTGGCTTCACATGAAATATTATAGGCCCATTTCTTGGTAGTCCTTCAGCTCATACAACATGTCACCCCAGGAAGGGCGCCTATGTTTTTGCCTTTTTCCAGGTATTGTTGTCGTGCTACAAAGATCTCTTTCGCAACACAATACCCTAGGAAATGTATGATGGGAATCTTGGGGGGAGAATCTTCCCTCCCCTTACACTATAATAAGTCACCATTCAGAGGTGAATCAGGTAGGATACTAATTTATAGTTGCTAGCAAGGTTTCATGGCGTCCCCGCAATCAGTTTGTATGACGTGAGACACTTAAGTCTCTAGTTTAACCATGCCAATATGTTGAGGATATTCACTCAGTATGGACTACTATTGAACACGACCCGCCCGAGCTTGAAGGGACAAAGAGGACCTTTGGGTCGCACTTTATTTCTATACCGGCCAAAGGGATTACCGGTTTGAGGTCATCCTCTAAAGGGGAAGTGCACCCTCTAGACAGGCCTCTCTAGAAGTTTGATTAGGCTAAGATTTCTCTTCACCCAAGATTCGCAAAGGCGAGGGGAGAGGATACAGCTATAACTTAATCATAGCATCACTTATGTTAAAGGGGTTTTAATCTAATGACATATAGCTCGAAAGAAGTGTTGAGAAATACTTCTTCAAAACACACCAAGAAATTTTCATTCCAAAATTGAACCTAATTAAAGCAAACTATGTGTTATCTACCTAAGAAAAAGACACAATAGTGTGATTAAACATACAAGTTCAATTTGTTTCCCACACAGCAAAGAGGAAAGCTTGGAAATGTGTATTCATTTATCTTATGTCATTCAAGATTGATGAGGTTTATTCCTTTAACATTCAAGATTGAGTGAGTCTTGTTTTAAAAAATATTCATTTCAAGACAAATGATTAATCATACAAGTTCATTTAGATAATCTGTTAAAGTCATTTAAGGAACCTGCATGAAATTTGTCAGTAGTTTAGAATTTCAGATATTAAACACTGCAAAACCATAAAACTCAGAAAACACGCAGACGGCGAACTATCGCAAACGGTGATCTACGTAGACGGTGATCTGCGCAGACGATGATCTGTGGAAACGGTGAAAGACTTGCATACACGGAAAAATACTAACAGGCAGATTCTGTTAAAAAAGAACAAACTTACTCAAACTTAAAAATAATACTTTTATCCAACTAGACAGCATTTTACTCTTAAAAACTTTGTTACTGTCAGAAATTTGAGAGTTAAAAATGCTGAAAGTTGATAAAAAGTAGTTTAAACCACAGTTTTGTATAAGTCCTTTTTAAACAGGTGGAGATGGTGAAGCATAGGCATAGACGGCCGAATTGTGCAGACGGTAGAGAAGCGGTGACGGCAATTTGCAGAAATGGTGACTCCAGAGCGGAGATGGGTCTGCGTGAAATTTTTTTGAACTGTGAAAAATCTATAAAAAATATTAGAAAACAAGGGACGTGGGTCCCACCGGGCGTGCCAAAATTTATGTGTTGAAATCCTACTTGTTGGGAGCACGCTCAGACATGCAAATGTTAGAGAAATATATCACATTAACTATACTAACATGTCTAAGCATACTATAAAACAACAATGGACTCCATCACAACCTCCGATGAGATGAACAAGGGCACCCAATGCCTTGTTGATTTTCTCTTAGAGAAGGTTTGTGGGTGTGCTCTCCCAACACAATATATTAATCCCACTAACGATAAAAATGCAAGCTAAGAGAGTGAAGAACTCAAGAACAAGTATGAGGAACTTGTCTCAAGCCATCACAATGATTTGATGAATGCAAAAGCTAATCTAAATTGATATGCAAGACTAACTAAGATTCATTCCATTATAAACCTAAGATGTGATATCTAGATTCAACAATGAAATAAACTTTAGATGAACTAAGATTGCTATGAAAAATGCTAAATTGCTCAAAGAAATCTAGAACTAAACTAGCATGATAAAAATGCATAAAATGAGAGATGATTTTCTCTTGACAAAGGCCTCTATTTATAGAGTTTTTGGAGGAGAGAGAGGGTTTGGATGAGGTGGAGCTCATGTGGCATCCACATAGGTGCCACATGAGGGACACATAAGCCATGCAAGAGGCCCACTTTTCTCACACATGTGTGAGCAACTTTGGATGTGATGGGTCAAAGTGTACTTAAAGTACACATGTGAAAGATCTTGTAAGAGGTGTAAGAGGGTGTAAGAGTTTTGGGCCAATGAGACACTTTTAGAAAGTGTAAGAAGGTGTCATCATAGGTGTAAGAAACCTTGTTGGCACCAAATAAGGATTATTTGGAAAAGACAATTTTTAGAAATTTGCTCACACAGGTGTGAGCAAATAATTAGGACTAATATGTGTAGAAATCAAGAAATTAGATTAATTAACCCTAGTTAATTAATAAACAGGTCTATTTGGTGAGAGTGATGTGAGGTAGGGTAGGATCTAGGTTCAAATTAGCTTAATCTAAATTAAAAATTTAGATTAATTGTGGTTTAGTAGAATTAAGTCATGTGGAGGAATAAATAAATTATAAATTTATTCAAAAGGGAATTAATGAGGGGTAATGTATTAAATAAGATTTAATACATCAAAAGGGGTAGTATTTAAATTAAATTTAAATACTAAGGGAAGTGAATCATATTTAATTATATAAAGATAGGAGAATATAACAAATATAATTAATTAAAATTAACTACAATGTTATGGGAATATTAATTAAATTAATATAAGGATGATTTATAACGTCTACAGACTCAATACGTACTTGCATTACTATCTATAATTTTATTATATTTTGTATTCACCTCTTTGACATTTACATCTTCTACATCCATTATATCCCTTATAGTATCTTTAGTGTTTGTCTCTCCAATTGTTGTGGATCTAGATGCTTCATTTTTTGCATCCTCATTCTTCTATCTCCTTGATGTTTGGCCTCTTTCTCTTTCTCCAATTTGATTTCCTCAAGGGTCATAACCGTGTCATAAGCCTCCTTTCCTTCCTCTTCTAACGTTGTTTAGATTCCATGATTAACAATTGAATTCAATCATAAAAAATGTTTCCAATGATCAATAGCTTCCAAAATGATGCTATAATAGAATCTTGCAACGAATTTTTAAAAAAGGGTAAAAAAATAGAATGCGACCCCATTTATGAAGTGTGACCTCATTCCACTTTTCTATACGTTGTAAACTTAAAATATGCAATAGGGTGACATTTTTGAAATGGGGTCAGGTTTATGGAACGTGATCCCATTTTATAATATTTGAAATCTTCCCCCCATAATTGCTTTGATTTTGGCTTTGGGAAAAGGCCTGGTCAACTGAGCCCTATTCTTGGATTTGGTTTGACCTAAATCTTGGATGTCGTCTCAATATGTAGACAAAATACACATTTTTGCCAAGTATAAGAATGTATTTTCTATGGAGTATTTTGACAAAAAAAAAACATTATAGATTCCAAATATGTAATTTATTTTTAAATTTGATCATTTTTTCAAATTGTCAATTAATTTAGATGGCAGGCTTTCTTCTTATTTTAATAACTTTTTTATTTGTAGATTTCTTGAAATTGTTTTTATATGAAATCAAACTATAGATAATTCTATACACTTAAAAAATCACAAGTTTAGGTCAAATCATTCTTTCCATACATGGGAGGTTTTAAAAATAGTAATTATGCCCAATAAAAAATTAATAAAAAAAAATATTCAATAAAGAATTACAAAAAAATATGGTCATTGTTGGTTAACAAATTTGTCTTTCTTGAAATAAACTTAAAAACTGACTCAAATTGCCAGATTGAAAGACAAAAACAAAACCAACAATTGAGTCACTTTCAATGGCAATGTACAAGTGTTGTCTTCTTATTTTACAAGGTGCAACTACCTTCATAAGATATGCAATGAATAAAAATGGCGATTATGCCTTTAATCAGAAGACAAGAAAGGAACCCATAGTCATGAAATAAATGTGAAAGTTATTTTTGGGATTAAATGAATGCAGAAAAAGGAAAACACAAATCACCCCTTACTACACTCACCGATGAGAAAAAATGAAAAGGATAAATAGAAAAATTTATAAAAGGATTGATTATTTTGAATTCATAGATTCAGAAACACAATTCCTTCTATTTGATATAATGATATTTGTATAAAAAATTATTACAAAGACATTCAATCTAAAAGAAAATAGAAATAAACACACATGTTAATCTACATTTGTTTATTTCTCAATACAAAATAGAGCCTATAGACTCAAATCCCTATACAACAAAACATATAATGATAGATAAAAGAAAACTGCTCCCTCCCTGTAGCTTCTCCTCCCATAACAAGAAAAGTCCCCTCCTTGAAAATTCTTACTATAAATAACATCCAGTGGCTTTTCGGTTTTCATAACCGATTCTTTATAGTTGGAGAAATTATGATAATTTTGGCAAGAGTAAAAAAATTACAAGGTCCCCCAAACATAGAAATATTTTGTTGCACGCTTTGAGTTTTCCAAATCCATAGTTCACCGGATGGAGAAGATTGTATAAAAACTAGACATGTATCCCTATTCTTATCCTATGTTGGAAAAGAGATTTTTGGGACCATTTAATCATCTTTATCACCTTATCTTCTTAGAAATCAGAAACATTTCTATAACTATCATAGAGCACTTCTTGAGTGAATTGGACTCTTCCTTCTTCAACTGGCTTATTCATTGTAAGCATTAAAAAAAATTAGTTTCTTCAGAGGCCTATCAGCATCACCCACGGTAACCTTCTCTGTTTCTAAGAGAGTGTTTAATCTGCCTCTACTCGACCAGATACTATGTGCTTGAAATTTAAGTGTTTTGCAGATTTGTAAAGAATGAAGAAATGTCATCCATTTTCATGAACAATAACTATATTCACCATCGTGGAAGTGAACTGATGCCCCTATCTTGATTATGTAATCTCAAATGGTTCTTTGACACCCATTTAACAATATGGCTCGACTATCTGAACATTTGGGCAATGTATGTTGACTAATGAGGAGGGATCCAATCACAACCTTTTTCTGTTTATAGAATAATCCTTTCCAATACTTAAACATTTTATATTTCAATTGAATGGAATTCATCATTATCATCACTGAAAGATGAGCATATCCTACCAATAAATATTGGAAACCTCAATGGAATTGTCACCATCCATGGATTCACAAGTTCATGAGGTTGGGGTTAAAGCTACTTCAATATTCCATATGAACACTTCATGACCAAGACGTCTTGGAGTAATGATGTTTATACTTTTCATGAGTTAACTACGGATCCCATCAATACATTTTTATCACAATGTCTACAACTTGAGCACTTCCTTGTATCTCTAAATTTTCTTGTTGTCAGGATGCCTTATCAGGAAATTTTGAGGAAATGAATCTCTGAGTTGTGTCGGTCATTGTAAACACCCATGTTGACCTCGTATGTATGAATAGACATACGAATAGGGGTCATAGTGTTGGCCCAAGATTGAAAAAACAATAAAAATATTTGAAAACTGGAAAATATTTATTATTTCTCGTAAAAACTTAGTCTTGAAAAACAACAAATCATAGTTATAAAAGAGACGGCAATAACAGTTATATGTTATACAAAACTGCTAGAACAGAAAAATAAATAAACTAATACTAAAGAAAACCTAATTTAATATTTAGAATTTAGAAACCCTGAAGATAAGGTATAAACACCCCCCCTTAATAGGAAGGAGTTAAGCCAAGCATTCCTCTAAAATTTTCAAACTTGACTTTGCCCAAGGCCTTGGTAAAAATATCTACCCGCTGATCTTCAGTGGGACAATATTGGAGGTGTATATTGCCATCTTTTACATGATGTTGAATCAAATGAAAATTTGTGTTTATGTGTTTGGTGAGATCGTGAAATACTAGATTTTTAGCCATTTTGATAGAAGATTGATTGTCAATGAAGAGTGGGGTTGATGAAACCTATGGTGTCTACAAGTCTCCAAGAATCCTTCTAAGCCATAAAATTTCTCAAGTTGCTTCAAAGGTTGCCATATATTCAGCTTCAAAAGATGAGACATATGAGACTTGCTTTTTTTAGATTTCCAAGAGATTACAACAGACCCAAGATGCATGGAACACCCAGTTGTAGATTTTCCTTCTAGCGAATCACCTGCATAATCTGAATCAGAATAGACAAGCAAAGAAAACTCTTTTGTCCTAGAATATTTCTATAGTATGAAGAAATCTTCTATCTGTTGGGAGCAATCTCAAACATGACAAGTTAGTGGGTTAGCACATAGAATTCATGAAAGAAACAAGAACCAAACAAGACTTCAACATAACAATAGATGGAGCTAAAAATAAGAAAAATGCACCCTATTCTACTTATTTGATTTTCTCTTTTTGATGGAATATGGGTTTTCTCTCTCAAACACAAATGGATCAATGCCCCAATGCAATGCAAGATTTGATAAGCAAGAAGAGAGATTCAAGAGCTACTATGAAAAACTAGTCTCAAATCTTCTTCAAGATGATAGATCAATCTATAAAATGATATGCATATGCAAGAAACTATGATTCATTTACCAAATTGAAGCCTAGCATGTGATTTCTAAGTGATCTAAACATGAAACATGAAACTAGCAATGAAATTCTAATATTAAAATAGCATGATAACAATGCAAATTGAGAGATGAAAAATGAAGAGGAGAAGTCCTCTATTTATAGAATTTTGGAGGAGAGGAAGAGGACTTGGATGATGTAGAATCTATGTGGCATCCACATAAGAGCCACATAAGGGACACATAGGCTTGAGGGAATGCCCAATTTTGAGTCAAATATAGAATTTAATATTTAGTGGCTCAAGAATTCCAGGTGGGAGACAAATTTGTAAGAGGAATTTAAGAGGAATGGGTGACCTTTTTTGAGAGAATTTCCCCATGTGGGTGAGCATTCCATTAGCCTTAAAAAGGTTAGGAATCACCATTTAAGTATGATTAAAAGGACAGCTAGGTAGGGAAGCATGCTTAGGAAGTGAGGTGATGGGAGTAGAGTAGGAATAGGGTAGGGTTAGGGTAGGTCTATAGGTTGGATTAATAGGCTCCTAGCTAGGGTTTAGATTATAATTCAAATTAGATTTGAATAAATCATAGTTTGGAAGAATTAGGAATATGGAGAGATTTTAATAAATATAAATTTATTAAAAAGGGGATTTTGTGAGATAAATCTATTTAAATAAAATACATTGGAATAGTATTTGATCATTGATAAATACTAGCTATGAAACTATTTAATTAATTTAAGTTAGAGGAGAAAGGAAAATTAATATCAATATTTTTGGACGTCTACAATTTCACCTCATAGTGTTTAGTACCTTGCAGATATCGAAGAACTCTTTTAGCAGCAAACCAATGAGTTTGTTTAGGTTGTTGCATAAACCTTGAAAGAACTCCAAAAACAAAATAAATATTCAGATGAGTTGTTGTAGCATAGATTAGACTGCCAACAAGTTTCCTATATATATTTGCATCAATCAATGTTGAGAAGTCATCTAATGTGAGTTTGATATTTTTCTCCATAGGTGTACTAAGGGGATTGCAATCAACCATACCAAACTTATGCAAAAGTTCACCAATATTTTTTTTTGGGCAATAAAAATAGAATCAGATTGTTGAATCATCTCAATACCTAAATAGTAATGAAGATAACCCAAATTAGTCATATCAAAACCTTGCTTCAATTTCCCTTTCACATCTTGAATACTATTCTCATTAGTGCCAGTGATAAATAACATAAACAACAGGATAGATAATAATGTTATCAATCATTCTAATGAAAAGTGTTGCATCATCAAATTCAAAATGCATGAAAGTCAACTTCAAGAGATGCTCGAAAGTTTTTCATACCAGGCCCATGGATCTTGTTTCAAACCATACAATCATTTTATAATCTTGCATACTTGATGTCCTTTCCCCTTGACTGCATACCCTTCAGGTTGAGTCATATAGACTAATTCTTGAAAATCACCATTTAAGAATGCGGTTTTGACACCCATTTGGTGAAGTTTCCACCCATTTTTAGCTGCAAGGCTTATCAAAGCACGAATGGTGGTCCATTTGGTTGTAGGTGCAAACGTTTCATCAAAATCTATTCCTTCTTTTTTAGCATATCCTTTATAAACAAGTCAAGCTTTTTGTTTATCAAGTGTACCATCTGCTTTATATTTATTTCTAAAAATCCACTTGCAGCCAATTGGCTTACAACTAAGTGGTGGATCAATCAACTCCCATGTGCCATTTTTTAAAACTACATCATACTCATCCTGCATAGCTTGCCTCCAAACTGCAATATTTTTAGCTTCATTATAGGAAGGTAGTTCAAGTTCAATTATGAGATTGAGTTCATCAATAGATTGTAGGTTATCTAAAACATTGAATTGAGTCTGTAGCCTT
>MU224659.1:2726612-2753103 GCA_018584345.1 Thuja plicata
ATCAGTCCTGTGTGACTGATGAATGGTTGACTACTCTACTTTTGGAGTAGTACCTGTGCATAATGGTTTATGGCACCCTTTGCCATTGATGTCAATGGGGGAGTATGTACTAAAAACAAGGAACACATACAAGGAGCTTATACTCCGGGGGAGTATACATATAAAAAATAGTCCATACAACTGCAGCAGTGTAGATGAATCTTTGATGAGGATATTGAGAAGATTGTAAAAGAAAGAAGACACCATGAATAGAAGTTGTTTTTATCATATGTTGCCATCAATGCCAAAGGCGGAGATTGTTGGAGATTTGATTCTAAACAGTTGATTGATTGTATGTTTGTCATTGATGAAAACATATAATACATAGCAGTACTTTTGAATATACTTATCCATATGATGACATGAAGACTTGCGTGGATAGATACATGTTGTTGACATGTTTATTATGCTATGTTCATACACACAGGCTCAGATATGAAGTTTCAGTAAAGATATGTAATTCTGTTAGTGACGGTTATAGTTCTGGAGGAATAATAGTTTAAGGTCGACATATATAACATGGTTAATGAGTTGCACCTATCTTCAGGATATGCATGTGTATATTCATTTTTATTTATGATTTTTTGATATTAATCCAAAGGCACTAAATGTATTTCAAGAAGATTACAAAGTTATGATTAATTTGGTAAGGCCAACTTAGTGAAGTGACACGTCTGTTCAGCATTGACTTGCGTGGTTGTAATTATGATCGCGTGCTTAGTAGAGCCGACAAGGATGTTATGAAGAGTTTTCTAATAGGTCCCATGATCTCATAATTGGATTATGTATTTATACAAGGTCATTTGTGGTAAGAAGAGTTGCGAAAGCCAGAGATTAGAAAAGCAGAGCAGAGTGTTAAAGCAGCAGAGCTATATTTATCATATGTTGATAATATAGATATTGAAGATGAAGCTTTCAGAATACAGATAAGATTGTTATAGTGCTTTACAAGAGGCTAAAGCATTGGTGAAAAAAAAGGAACTGATCAGACAAGAAGTGTCACATACAACAGTTCATCTTGTTAATACAGTGTGTATCAAATATCCAGAAGGTTGTAGCCTTCACCACTTGGACAGTGAGTCCTTGGACAGTGAGTCCACCACCCCTAATAGGGTTATTATAAAAGACTCCTAATAGGGTCTAACCCTTTACTAGGTCACTATACTTACTACATTGTAATGAACAACTCCTAACAGGGTTGCAGAATCTTTTAACAGGGATTACTATAAACAAGTATAGTTCTTTGTGGGTGATAATTCCCACCGGGGTTTTTACCATTTGGTTTCCCTATAACCAAATTTATGTGTTGTGTAATGTTTTATCTGAATGTGCATTTAATTTATATCAGTCTGGATTAATAAGTACAAAATATTTAAAGTTGCTGATAACTGATTCACCCCCCCCTCTCAGTTATCCCTGAAGTATTCTAACAGTTCATTCATATATGGATAATCTTGAGTGAGGATAGGTTGAGTTATAGATGAAACATGTGAATCCATTAAAGGGGAGGCTAAATAAGGTGGGTTCCCCTCCCCACCCCCCCCATACAAATCCCAAGGAGAATATTTTGAAAAGTTATCAAACTTCTATAATCAACAAATATATTTAAAAATATGATGATGCAACTTACTTCTTTTGTCCTTATGGATACAAGCATAGAAAGTGGACCCAAAAATTCAAAAATGTTGAATAGAAGGAGGATACCCAAACCAAACTTCACATGGAATTTTTTGGTGATGTGCAGATGATGGAGATCTATTTAGAAGATAGACTATAGTTCTTGCTGCTTCAGACCAAAAATGCAACTTGATTACTTTAAAATATAACATTGATCGAACCATATTCATGATGGTTCTATTCATTCATTCAAAAAATCCATTTTGTTGAGGAGTGCCTAGTACAGTTAGATGACATTGAATCCCATTTTGGCATAGATAATCTTCAAAAAATAGAAAAGTGAATTCTTCACCTTTGTCTGTTCGAAGAGTACCTATTCGAAATTGAGTTTGGTTTTCAATCATAACACGAAATCTTTTAAAAGTTTCAAAATATTTTGATTTTTGCTACAAGAAATAAATCCAAGTCATGTGACTAAAATCATTAATGAACAACATAAAATACTGAGATCCTCCCATAGAATTTACTAGGAAAGGCCCACATAAATTAGAATGAATAAGCTACGATTTTCTTTGTACTCTCCAAGTGGACTGGGGGAAAAATTTTCTATGTTGCTTGGCAAGAATACATGCTTCACATTTTTAAAATGATTTAGGCAAAGAAGGAAAACCATCAACACCATTATTTTTCATGAGATGAATTTTATCATAAAAAATGTGTCCAAATATTGCATGCCATAACATAGTAGCAGATAGACTACCTTCCTCATTAAGATATGCATAATTTTTAGAAAGAGAAGTGCCTTTTAATTTTAATAATCTTCCATCCTCACATCCATTCAATACAACTTGATTATTGTATTTCTTTCTTACAACAACTTGGCCATCTTTTAACAGAATAGAGTACCCTTGCTGTCGAATCAATACTAATGATAATAAATTTTGTTGTTATTGAGGAATAAATAAAACATCATGAAGCACAAAGTCTGGAAGATTAGGCAACTTAAATCGAATAGTTCATTTTCCAATAGGTTTGAGACTTGATTTATCTGCTAAATAAATTAGACCACAATCACTTTCATAAAATTCTTCAAAGCAATCATGTCAAAATTTCATATGTTGTGTGGCTCCAGTATCTAAAATCAAAGAATCATACCATAAGAAATTAGACGCAAATTCTGAAACAAAAAGTACAAATTAATCACCATCACTATCACAAGAAAATTGAGTTGCTCCTAAAATTTTATCATCTGAAGGTTTATCATCATTATAAACTTTGGTTTTATCATTTTTCTTAAAATAATTTTCTTTAAAACTTTCTATCTTATCCCAAGAGAGCTTGCATTCATGTGCTTCATGACTACCTTTTCTACCACATCTTTTACAATGTAAAAATTGCCTATTATTTTGATTATCTTTTTTCTTCCATTGACCTCTACCTTTCCCTCTATCACTATAACCACCTCTTGAAGAGATTTTATTTAAAGATTTTTCTTGATGAGCAAGACACACATTTTCATTTTCATTATCTATTTTCCTTCCAAATGCTTTCTCACGCTCTACTAACTTTTCAACCAGGAATGTGTTGGAAGAAGTGCTTTAATAAAAATTGTGAGATATATATCAAATTCTCCACCAGCGGCATAACATCTTGTTTTATGGCTCTAATTTCAGAAGCTAGACTCATAACATCACCATTTTTCAACTCAAGATTAAATAATTTTAATTGTAATTGAATAAACTCTAATTCTGAATGAGAATCAAATAGTTTTTTTTAATTTATGAAGGGCATCCCAAGTAAATGTGCATCCCTGTATATGTCGATACACTTCTCCATTAACAGAAGCCCTTATCAAAGTCAAAGTTTTTGAATTTTTATATAGCCAAATTTCTTTTTCTTTAGTATCAGTTGGTTTTGCAGGCTGAGTATTTCCATCACATATTTTGGACCATAAATCATTAAAGATAAGTGGTCACGTATTTTGTGTTAGAAACACTGAGAGGGAGGGGGGGTGAATCAGTGTTTATCTTATTACTTATATTTTAGCCAATTAAACATATATCAAATGTGCATTCAAAGAAACATAACACAAGAACACATAACTCATGATATGATTATGGAGAACCTTGATCAGAGGAAAACTCCGGTGGGGATTAGTACCCACAAAGTATTGTACTAGGTATAATGAACCTGTTAAAGTTCCTTTGCCTTGTTAGAAGCAGTCTTTACAATTTGAGTACAAAGACCTGGTTAAAGGTCGGACCCTGTTAGGAGTCTTTTACAAAACCCTGTTAAGGGTGTATGGCTCACTACCCAAATAATATGAAGGCTACAACCCTCTGAATGTTGATATGCACTATATCAAAAATGAACTGCTGTAGTGACATTGTTGTCTGATCAGTTACGTGTATGTGTGGATGCTCTTACTCCTTCAAAGAGCTATATCATCTTCTGACTTCATTATATTGTTCCTCTATAACTTCTTCTTACACAATAATCGACACTTGTAACATTATATTACATTACATACTTATATCTTCAAATTCGAATAGGCGCGACCCAAAACAAATAACTAGTCGGCCCTAAAACAAAAATATACAACGCTTCCGAACAAGTCAGCTCAAGCGTGTTTACTACAATATTAATTAAATTAATAAAAACTTAAAACTAAAGGTTCTTATCCATTACATTATAAAATCATACACGCTGATCAAATCTGTAGTCAGCTTCCATGCTCTGTTTCCTGGACTGCAGGTCTACTAATCTACCTATAACTTTTCTGCACTGATGTTCTATACTCTGCATGTTTGGATATAGCATGTATATACACCATAGAGTATATACCTAAGCATGCATGCTCTGGTGTGATCTCTAACATGTGCACTGATGTGTTGATCCTTGTATCTCTCTGTCTGTCCTATTTTCTGTACTTAGTCATTTTGTCTTCTAATTTATCTTTGACAGAAACTTAGTATGACTTTGTTCCCATGATTGACAACACAAAATAAGCCATGCTTCCTCAGGAAGTCAACTTGCCAACAATCTCCCCCTTTGTCATTTATGGCAACAAAGGAATGTGGCTAAGTTACTCAAAATGACTTCATACAAAAATGATTGTATATCATAATACTTAATGATATATATATATATACTTTTCCACATATCCACATTCTATACTACTCCCCCTTTGACATTAATGACAAAGGTGTGCAAAAACTGTAAGTATTCAACATACTTACTCCATGTAGACATCTGGGTACACAACTTGAAGAGATTGAATCTCTTTTTTCCAAAAGACTTTCATTGCATCAATTGTCTGAAGATGCGCGCACAATGCATAAGTCAACTTCTCCATTTTTATCAGATCCATGCAAGGACCTTGATCATATGTCACAATAGTGTTATCAATCTATTTTATATTCTCATTGAGGACTGCTAGAGATGGTGTAAGTGTATTCCTCAACTGAGTTTGTCTTACCCTTATCTTGTTGATTTCCAGTTTTGCCTTCTCAATTTTGTCTAACTGCCCTTGGTAGACATTGTTGCATATGCTCATATCTTGCGTGGAATTTTCAACGGATTTTCTTATGTTGTCCACCATTTCTTCTACTTCTGTTATCTTTTAAGTGTGCTCAGAGGTGAGCTTCACTCTATCCATATAGTTTTCTATGACTTTCTTTCCTTTATCTGCCAATTCCTTCAATATAGCCTGCCCAATCTTTAAGGAGTTTAGATCTAAGGTAAATTTCTTTACCAATTCATTTAATCTCTCCTTTTTGTATTCATCTTCTACAATTTTAGTAGCTGATTCTACTAGGCTTGTGAAATGTGTTTTGAAGTTTTCCAGTATGCTATCCACATGTTCAACTGTTTGAACTTTAGCAACTTTCTTATCAACAGGAACTAGTTCATTTAGAATGTTTATTGACTCCACAAAGCGAGGATTTTTCATAACATGTTTCTCTTTTGCCTTTTCCATGGAAAGGATGTTGATCTTGATGAGGTCATCTTCTTCCCATGCATCAAAACTTGCTGAGTCAGGAGTTAATCTTGACAACAATGAGGTGGATGGTTGAGTGGATGGTGAGAATATGGTATTCTGACTTGTGTCTACACATTCACTTTTGATATGAATTTCCTTTACTAGTGACTCATTAACTTGAGTATATTTCTCTTTATCCAAGTCTATTGGATCAATGAGAGGAACATCATTCTATTGTAGATTTGTGTCATCAATGTTCATTGCCTCGTTGTTCACAAATGCTTCATCAACTTTATCCATGCCATTATCAGACGCTGTCATAGATACTTTTACATCATCAATTACTATAGTATTCTCTGAATCTTTAGCTATCTCAAAGGTTATTGTCATTGTGGGCATAGAGACCTGTGGACCTGTCATGGGTGCAATCTGAATTACTAGAGTTGTATCTTGTTTGGGAGGAGCTGGAGTAACTTTTGTTGTAGGCGTCATTGGTGGATACACATGTCTATCCATAAAGACTTGTGCAAATGCCTTTTCAGTCTCCTTTCCAACCTGCTCATATTCTTTGTTCATAATCTGTAGAGTTCTTGTCTTACTACGGAGATGAGGCTTTACTAGATCTAATAGAATAGCCTTCTCATCATGTGAACAGAAAGGAAGAAGATTATCCAAGGTTTCTTCTCTAATCTTCAAGTCCTCTTCTATAGCTTGTCTTTTCATGATTTCCAATAAGTTACATAACTTATTTGGTATTAATGTCTTAAGTTCAAGAACTGATTTCTTAAACTTGATCATATGAGATATGACCATAGAGTGTATCTCTATTTTGTCAATTTCTTGGTACTTGTCATAGACTTTTGATAATGTATATAATCTCCCTTCATTAACTATCATGTTTCTTAAAACATTTAGACTGAGTCTAAATCCTACCTCAGGTGGAGTTTGAGTACTCTTTACTGTGCTCCGTGTAGCTCTTGAGGATGGATGATTTGTAGCTACTTGCTTCCTTCCTCTAGGTCTCTTACTAGGTATAGAAGGTAGAGATGTATCTAGATCAATTGTGGTAGTAGGCACAGTGGTACTCTCCTCATTTTTCTTCTGCTTCTTCTAAGTTTCAATAGTTTTCTCAATTTTAAATTTAGCAATTTTGGCTTCTTTCGACTTATCCAAATCTTCTCGAGTGACTCCATGCTTTCTCAGAATGTTGGATGTAGTTTTGGATGCTTTCCTTTTGTTAACAGCAAGTTGTAGTTCAATATCCACTTCGTCAGTCTTTTCTCTGTAGGTGCCCCATCTAGATTCATTAGGGTCTTTAGGTGCTGACAATAAGACCTGTGCATATCCTTCTAACACATGGTCTTCTACTTCATACCCTAGTGGATGAATCCACTTAGTTCTAGGCTTGAAAACCTCCATGCATGTGTAATCTGTCTCTACCATGAAGCATATTGTATCACTTTATTTGTCAACTATCTTCTCAGATAGTCTGAACCTGCTCTGCATTTTGACCCTGAATATCTTTATATCCATATCCATTTTATCTCTTGCACTACTTTCTACTATGGCGTTGAGAGATATATGAGTCATTGTAGGTTTTCCTTTGTCTAGATAAAGGTCTACAACCTTTCCAACTATATGGTGATAAAAATAGATGATTAGATCCAAACCTGAATGTTTTTCTTCTATCATGCTTGATGATTCTGATATTGTCAATCAACTGACCGCACAAGATCTCACAAAGGTTGTATTGCATGTTGTCTTTTACTATCTTGATAGGTGCAAGAACTATTTCTACAGAGACACTATTCAACCTGCTTGCATGTTGAAACTTGTATCCAAGTATCATTGTCATGAGTTTAATGTCATCTTCCTTGATAGGATCAATTGTCATTCCGCGCCTGTCACTCTTGGACAAACAAACTTGCTCAATTTGTTTCTTTACATCCTTACCAGTGGGAAATACTGGTCCAGTCATTGAAAGTCTAGTTAACTGATGGATTAGTTCTACGGTGATATGGACAGGAACATCACCAATCCAAAAGAGATCATCATGAATTCTGCTTAACAGGATCTTTACCCATTCTGGTTCTTCAAATTCATGCGCATTCAAATACTCAATAATAGGGTTATCTTGTAGGTGCACAAAATCATCTTTGAATGTGAAATCCTTATTTAGCATTGATGCCATGTGAGAAGCTATATTATCATCTCCTAATGATTCCTTTTTATAGTAAATTTATGCGCGGATATCTTCCACGTGAACAATGCCAAGCAGGGTTTTTGAGAAAGCCCCTTCCACATCATCCAGTATGGATTTAAATGGGTGCTTCTTAAATATGAACCTCTTCCTCTCTGCTACATCAAACATAACTAGAGTCACCATACTTATTTTTTTTTTTCTTATGTAGGGTTTCCATGAAATTATGAAATGACGCGACGGCTAGGGCTCCGCTTCAAACTGATTATCCGTTCGTTCCAACTGCCAAACTATTTATGCCTTCGTGCTTTGATGTCTTAGTGCTATAATTTTCTTCAATTTCTATGCTCTCAAATGTAATTGTGAAAATGATCGACTACGAACTTATTTTTATATGATCTGCCGCATTTAATGCTTGCAACCATACATAGAGATTTTCAAACTTTGATCCCGATGCAATTTAGATAATGCGTGAATGCATATAGCTGTAATCTAAGATTTTAACCATGAATCCAAAGGCGCATACTTAGAAGTGAGTACACCAACTGTGCAGGGGTTCTAAGCTAGAATAGCTCCCCCTAAGAACAAGAAGGTCTATTCAAGCAGAAGTAGAGGGTGCGTCCATTGTGGATGCATCAAATCCTTTCTCAACATTATTGTCCTTCTTAACTTCAACCCATATTTTGCTTGAATCTTCATTTGCTGAGACAAAATTGACTTCTCCTTTCTCTTCAAATAGAGACTTTTTGGGATCTTCTTGTTTTTGAGCTTTGGATTTGCAAAACCTTGTGATATGTCCAGCCTTTCCACATGTGTGACAAATGATAGGAGGTCTTATGTTCTTTCTCATCATGCTGCATTGCTTTGCTGTGTGTCCATTGTAGTTGCATATCTGAAATGTAATGTTCTGCAAATTTCTTGAGATTTGATTTCTTTGATTATTTTGATCCATACTTCTGTGATTCTACTGATGTTGATTCTTATGACTTGTTCTGCAATGTATAGCCCTGTGACCAAACTTGTTACAGGAGTAACAATAACCTTTAAAAGGTCTTACCTCTTTGCAATCTGTTGCCAAATTCCCATGTTTATTGCATGCATAAAAAGTTCTGTTAACTTGCTTGATTTCTCTTTTAGGTGGTTCAGATATAACCTCTATAGTATCTTCAACTTTCTTAGCTTCTGAAGGTGCTTCAAGTGTTTTCTCTCTCTCTCTCTCTCTCTTATGATGATATGAATTCATCTTGTGTTGTACTGAATCCAAGACCAGTAGTATCACCTTTTTAACTTTGTGCATTGAGCTGAGATTGAAGTGATTCAAAAATTGTGTGAATTTTATCAATCTTATCCTTTTCTTCTGTTAATTCAGATTCCAACTTCTTCTTTATGTTTTCTAATTCTAGAACTTTCATGTTTTCTTTTAAAAGTTCATCTTCCAATTGTTTGCTTTCTTTGATCTTGTCTTCAAAGGTGTTCTGGCTATCTGTAAGCTGTTCCTCCAGATCTTCAAGTTTCCCTTTAGAGATTTATTCTCTTCATTAAGCTTTTTGACCATTTTTCCTAGATCACTTGTAGAACAATCTTTCAGATCTTTTCTTAGCCTTTTAATAAGTATTTGAGAGCCATCATTTTTCAATCTTAGTTCTTCATTTTCCTTCTCAAATCTGTCAAGATCTTCAAGAGCTGCTTCAAGATTCTATTTCAAATGTTTTGCTTCGGCTGAGTCCATGATCTCCTCAAGTGGTTAAAATTTCTTTCAGAGGACCAGAGCTCTGATACCAATTGTTAGAAACACTGAGAGGCGGGGGGGGTGAATCAGTGTTTATCTTATTTCTTATATTTCAGCCAATTAAACATATATAAAATGTGCATTTAAAGAAACATAACACAAGAACACATAATTCATGATATGATTATGGAGAACCTTGATCAGAGGAAAACTCCCGTGGGGATTAGTACCCACAAAATATTGTACTAGGTATAATGAACCTGTTAAAGTTCCTTTGCCCTGTTAGAAGCAGTCTTTACAATTTGAGTACAAAGACTTGGTTAAAGGTCGGACCCTATTAGGAGTCTTTTACAAAACCCTATTAAGGGTGTATGGCTCACTGCCCAAATAATATGAAGGCTACAACCCTCTGAATGTTGATATGCACTATATCAAAAATGAACTGTTGTAGTGACACTATTGTCTGATCAGTTCCGTGTATGCGTGGATGCTCTTACTCCTTCAAAGAGCTATATCATCTTCTGACTTCATTATACTATCCCTCTATAATTTCTTCTTACACAATAATCGACACTTGTAACATTATATTACATTACATACTTATATCTTCAAATCTGAATAGGCACGACCCAAAATAAATAACCAGTCGTCCCTAAAACAAAAATATACAACGCTTTCGAACAAGTCAGCTCAAGTCCATTTACTAAAACATTAATTAAATTAATACAAACTTATAACTAAAGGCACTTAGCCATTACATTATAAAATCATACACGCTGATCAAATCTGTAGTCGGCTTCCATGCTCTATTTCCTAGACTACAGGTCTACTAATCTACCTGTAACTTTTCCATACTGATGTTTCATACTCTGCACGTTTGGATATAGCATGTATATACACCATAGAGTATATACCTAAGCACGCATGCTCTGGTGTGATCTCTAACACGTGCGCTGATGTGCTGATCTCTGTATCTCTCTGTCTGTCCTATTTTCTATACTTAGTCATTTTGTCTTCTAAGTTATCTTTGACAGAAACTTAGTATGACTTTGTTGCCATGATTGACAACACAAAATAATCCATGCTTCCTTAGGAAGTCAAATTGCCAACATTTTGGACCATAAATCATTAAATATAAGTGTATTCTCTACTTTTCTATGTCATTCTATCCAATTATCTTTTGCAGATAATGTTTCCCCAATCAATGAAACAATAAATTGCATTGTGAATCCAAAAACACAATTTGCACATATTGTAAATTCAAATAACTACTGAAATTATCTTACCAAATTTTAGCAAAGAAATTAATTGGCTTTAGAAATATTTAAAAAAAAAACAAATTGATTTTATCTTACCAATTTTTAGCAAAGAAATCAATTAGGTGTAGAAATCTTTATAACAAAAATAAATTGATTTCACCTGAATCAGTTTTGTTTTGTTGTAAAAATGCTCCAATCTTCAGAAGCTTCACACATAGATTTATTCCAATTCTATAATACCACTGTTAGCCAAAGATTAAAAACAAACAATCAAAATATTTGAAAACTGGAAAATATTTATTATTTCAGGTAAAAACTTAGTCTCCAAGAACAACAAAGCATAGTTATAAAAGAAACAAAAATTTAACAGTTTATATTATAAACTGTTATACAAAACTACTAGAATAGAAAAATAAATAAACTAATACTAAAGAAAACCTAATCTAATACTAGAATTTAGAAATCCTGAAGATAAGGTTTAACACATAGATGTTTGAACATATGCTAAATGATTTATGAGCTCTTTCACACTTTAATATTTCCATCGTCAATGCAAGAGCCGACCCCAACTATCATAAGTATGCTAGAAAAAAGGTTTGAATATTTAAATAGTCCATACAGTTCAATTTGTTGAGACCACCTCATTTGTGTGTATCCTCCTCCTGTTATTAAAGATGACAAGGAATAGGAAAATCGATTGTTACCCGATCATTACCAACAACTGCCAATGTTCTCTGTTGTAACCCTGATCATGGATATATAAGGTTTGACACCTTGGAATACCAAGCATGTGTGTTTCATTTAGATATCCATTACGGGCTCTTTTCCATAAGTTGGGAATTCCTTGAGATTATATTTTAGTATGCCAATGTTGCAGGCCAAGGAAGACAAGGGTTCTTGTTTTTGTCTGCAACATCAACACATCTATTTTCAATTTATAATCTTGATCCTCTGTACATATCAGGCCTCATTTCTTCACATCATAAAATATCAACATGGTAAATTTTGAACTTTTGAGCTTGAACCTTTGAACTCTTATTTTGGTTCAACAATTCAGCTCAGACTCTAAAGAGATAAAACAACCGCTTATAATTCAACTGTCAGGTCATGCTACAATACATCAAGAATTTTGTCATGTTTTAATATTTACATACGGTAAAATTTGGAACCTTTTAAATGTCATTGAACCTGAACCTTTGAACTATTTCACCTCTAGTTCAATAATTTCTTAACTACTTTAATTTAGGTCAAATAACGCTTGTCGTACATGGGCATGATATTGTCCTAAAAAAATGACTTTTAAAATGTGGTTTTGAGTAATGCCTATTGAAAATGGAATTGTATCATCTAGGTATTTGAATAAATTACCTATTTGGAAAGTAGACTGCAAGCACTACAATTTCTATTATTGACTTATTTTTGAGATTCAATCTCTAAGTGCTTCAAATATCTAGGTCAAATAGAATAAGTTTTAAAAAAATAGGAAATATAGTTCCACTTTTTGGCCAAAAGTGGACTCAACATCTTTCTGACACCCAATTGATTCATTGTTTATTAAATCCAAAGGCCTCAAAGACCTTACAAAGGCATCTCCAATCCATATTTTCATAAGGTTTATTTATGTCCAAGTTTATAAGCATCCCAGACTCCCATGTGTTTTGAAAGGAGTGCATCACTTCTTGAGCAATGATGACACCATCTAGAATTGACCTTGCCAAGATGAATCATATGTGTTCTTTAAGATGATGTGGGAAAGTGAAGGTTTTATCCTATTCACCAATACCTTATTCATGATGTTGTATATTATAAATTACATAGAGAGATGGGGAAAAAATCATCCAATCTTGTAGCCTTCTCCTTTTGGGTATAATGACTGAAAGTATTATTAACCTCTCTTAGCAATTTGCCTAAATTTCTGACAGCTTCCAAGGAATCTGTCAGTTTATTCCCAAAAATATCCCAACATTTTTGGAAGAAACCTATAGAAAAATCATCTCGCCTAGGGGCTTTCTCGGATTGTAGTTATTTTAGATTAGTCTCCACCATTGTGATATAAAATATAGCATTCAAAATTTTATTCTAATTATCAGTGACTAGTATTGGGAAATATTGAAGAATCTCTTGCTGAGTGGAGAGATCATAATCCTCCCACTTGTTTAAAATTTTAAAGAACTCCTTATCCATAATTTCTTTGGGTTCCTCTATGAATGAACCATCCACATTCTCTAATCTTCAAATTTTGTTTAGATCTCTACTCTATTTTGTGATATTGTGAAAATAATTTGTATTGTTATCTCCTTACGTAGTCCAAGTTTCTCTAGATTTCTACTTCTAAAATATCTCCCCTTTTGATAGAATATCTCCAAATTCCTTCATTAACTCCATTTATTTTTAAAAAACTTCCTAGATCATATCATTCAAAATGACCTCTTTATTTATCTTATTCAGCTCTTCTTCAATTTGGTTTTTTGTAGAGAAGACATTATTAAAATGATCCTAATTCTATTAGATTAGTTTCTATTTGACATACTTTAGTTTTGAAATTAAATATAATAATCCAGGATCCTTTAGATTTTCTTCCCTTCACCAAATTTGAATCATATTCAGAAAGTTCTCATCCTTAAACCACATGTTATCAAACTTGAAGGGGGCCCTGATAGGTTTGTCATCCCCCAACATTGTTAACTTTAAGGGATAATCATCCAAGTCTGATCAAGGAAGAACATTGTCATCCAAAATAAAAAATGTGGTTAGGTATCCTTGAAAAAAGAATTTATCCATTTTCTTAGCGATATTAATTGTAGCATTGTAAATTGTGTGCACTCCCTAGTGTGTCTAATTACAATTTTGTGTTGTTCCCATTTTAGTGTGTGTTCATTCCTCTATACATTGTAAGATTTTTATTGTGTATTTAATTCCTTCCTCTCAATTTAATCAATGTGGGCCCTTAATTATAGGTGTGCACTCTTTATTTATTTCATTTACTCATTGTTTATTGTGTATATAGGCCCTATTCCATTATAAGTGGAATTGTATTTGTTTAATCTTTTTATCACACCTCAATTTTGTACACACCTTTTGAGTAGTCCCATGTCCATATTGACCCTCGATTCAAATTTGAGCTCCAATTGGCTTGTCAAGGGCAGCTTGGGAAGTACGAGGTGAACCAAGTCCCCTTATTGAACATGTCAGATAACTAAGAGGGGGGAGATCAGTTATTCATAAACAACTTCTAAATTTTTTTACTGAACCGATAAAATGCATAAACTATGTTATCAGATGTGCATCAATAATTTTACTAAATCCCACTTTATTTACGAGTAAATTAAACCCAACAGAAACTTAAGAACACAAAAAAATCAACACAATGAACACCAGATTTTACATAGAAACCAAAATTGGGAAAAACAATGGAGAAACTAATTCTCATGAAAAGAATACTGATCAAGGTGACATCGGTTAAGATGGTTTTTACAAGGGCTTACTGTCAGTTTTCTCACTGTAGGTTGGCTCACTATCGGTCAGGATAACTACCCTAAAATATGAAATATGGCTAACTGCTAATACAAAAGATGTTTACTGATAAAATGTGAACTAATAAAATTGCATCTGACTATGCATGAAATAGTTCCAATTAATAGCCCACAGATCAAAAATATAAGAGACCTAATACAAACCTTCTGCCAACATACACCAAACTTCTGCAACACAATATATAAGGCCTTCTTTTGTTTCACTCAACTTCTTTCACACCACTGTCTGATATATCGAGACAAAATTTCACTGTATAACCTTATGTTTTATGTCTCCAACTTGCACATATAATCATATCTATCTCCTCATGAGACACACCAGATACAAAAGTTTTTCTTTATGTATACAAGTATTTTATCATACATATGTCAACCACACCAAAAGAGTGTGTCAGCCACAATATAAAAATATGTTATAACTATATTCGACACTCTACCACCAAGTCTAAATCTAGGTCATACATAGGAAATCTTAACAACATGTTATCACAAGACCTAAATATAGTTCAACCTTATGACATACACTCTCCATACTACTGTAATCGAAAAGACAAGTAAATTTTAGAACCATTGAAACACAACACCAAGACCATGTATGGCACACAAATACTTGTAAACAACCAATTGATGAGAATTGATAAAAACTATCCATAATATAATATGATCA
The DNA here is from genome assembly GCA_018584345.1 of Thuja plicata. NCBI lineage: Eukaryota > Viridiplantae > Streptophyta > Pinopsida > Cupressales > Cupressaceae > Thuja > Thuja plicata. Next base: position 2,741,639 of record MU224659.1, read on the forward strand.
TATTACCAAAACTCTTGATGAATTTTAAGAAAGTACAGATATCAGAAACACCTAGAGAAACTTTGTGAGCACAATAGTCGATAGGTATCGACAAAAAACACCATGCGACTCCAAACACTGAAAGTATACAAGTATACCAAAAGATGTAATTCATAAGTTGAATCAAGTACAATTGTCACCAAGCACCAAAAAATATATGTACTAAACCTGCTCTGCATATAACCAAAACCACTGATACTGATAACCACAACTGTCCAACTGATACCAAAACCGATACCACCAACATCCAATTGATACCACCACGTAGTCGGTAAGAAGGATTTGACATAAATGACAACAATCCCAACAACATCTCAATATGTCTAACAACCCCTTACATTAGAAGTTCCCCCTACATTGTAAATTGAACCCAAAATTGATTAAAGAGATGCATATTAATTTTAGGCAGAATTATAGTTCTATGTCAGCCTCTTCAGGTTTTGTGCCCCATAATGGCCAGGTGAGGTTGATGCAAGAGCATATTAGGGTCTTGGAAATCTTGCATCAACCAAAAATATTTCCTTTAGTTTTTTTCTATTTTGTTCCAGTTGGGAAGTATCTGGTGTTTTGAGTGGCGATCAATTTGTGCTTGTTATTTTTGGTTGCATTCGTGACACCATTTTCCTAGATTATTCCTTGAGCTTATCCTATGATCGCAACTCATTTGGTTTCATCACATGTGAGGCATGGCATATTATTTGTGCATCTTTCATATTCTTCATTTTCTGGTTGGTTTTTTTGAGCGCAATCGTACCAGTTCATTATTATGTTTGAGGCCAAAAATTTTATATGGGATAAAAGTACAAACCCGTGTCACACTTTTATAAAGGAAAATGACCACAACATGCAAACTATTCAACTTTAACGACATAAAAAGTGACATTTGTATTTAGAATTTGAGGATGATGTAAACTGATGAAATGTATACAAATGGATGAATTTTCTGCCTATAATTTTTTAAATTTTTTTGAACAAGAATTGACATAGTTTTTTAATTTTTGAAGTCCATTTTTCAATTGTTGAAAACTGCTGAAAATATGGGGTCTAGTTCCCACCAAACAAGTATATGCAAATAATCTATTTTTCCTCTAATTTCAAAATATGTTATAGATAAAATGTATAGCTAGTGCAGAAAAGAAGAAAGATTGGTTTTCAATGTATATTTTCTCAGTTATAACTGCTCAAAGTTGAACTTATCTGAAATCGATAGTTTTCATCTCCCACCAAATTTCCCCTATCAAATCTACACCATTCTGAAAAAAAATTACATATTCTTGAAGAGGACTCTCTCCTCTAGTGTTAAACATAAATTTTACTTTTTTTATATGATTTACTTTTTTTTTTAATTTATTTGAAGCAACATCTTGTCGGATGTTAAAATACCTACTTGTCGTATTTTGAAATTATAATATATTAGATCTAATCAAAATACTATAAACTTTATATGAAAATAATCTTGACTCTGAGCTATACAAAATGGCATTTTTTATATTTTTTAAAAATATCATTAAAAGAGTAGGGGTTATTGAAACATCAATTTTCTGAAATAATTTTACTTCTTTGGTAATTGGTATAAAACATGCATTTAATAGACATTTCTAGTTGGAAAATTTTAACCACTTATCTAGCTTAGCTAGAATGAATAATGCTAGACCCATATGTTTTACGAAAATTAATTTTTATTTAGAAATACTCAAATTTAGTTGTGCTGATAAATGGTCCTGAAACGTGACACAACTTTGTGTTTTTACCCTATGATCGCATCACTTAAATATTTCATTAGAGGTTGTTCTTTAAGATTTGAGTCCTAACCTATTTGGGTGTAATATATTTACTCATTTCGTGGGGAATATAGTATTTCCAAGGCTGACCAATTATTCTAATTTCTTTATAAGCTTATGGAGTTGTTCCTAAGGGGCACGATGATCTCATAAGATTATTTGGAAAACTTGGGTAGGATTTGGAGGGTTTTGATTGTAATCAAGCTTGTGTTCTTGGTATGTATGACTGGCATGTGAAACAACATGTTGCAGATCTATTGTAAATTATTTTTGATGACAATAAAAAGCTAAACCTCTTGTTTCTATCTATTTTGTCCTGTTTCCTTTTTGTGTATGTTGGTTACAAGGTTGGACCGATCTCCTTGAGATTTATCCATCCTTTAGTGCATAAAGTGGTATCAGAGCGAGGTTGAAGGATGAACAAGATTAAGGTTGAATAAGGTAGAGATTCTTGTGTTCATAGATCTGAGTTCCTGACTTGTGAAGCCATAGACATGTTTATCGTGAGGTGGCAGAGTGTACATCTGACTTGAAAACATAGAGGACTTGTACAAGGTGCCTAGGAAGGGTTTGTTGTTGTTGTTGTTGGTTGTTGAGTGTTGAAGGAATATTTATTGGAGGGAGGTTTCATGTGTGTCTAATAGATCTCCTACTGGAGGAGCATCTTGTGATAGATCACTGGTTGGGAGGATAATTGCACCTTAGAATTTAAAAATACCACTTAGAAGGATGAACCCTAGAAGACTAGAGAAAATCAAGGAAGACTTTAGGGTTGAGATGATGAATAAGATAAAATAATGTGTTGACTAGATCAAGGATTAATCCTGAGACTAAAGAGGAATTTGAGGAGGTTGTTGAAGATCTTGAGATTGTAGATAATGAGATCCATGGAGATGAGGAAAGATTGTTGAGAGCTATGACACAAGTAAGTAAGAGTCTTAGGATGGATGTTCCTATTTTCATTGGTTCATTACATCTTGAGGATTTGATAGACTGGATTGGAGAGTTAGAAGATTAATTTGAGCTTGCAAATATTAGAGATCCACAAAGGGTTAGGTTAGCATAGAATAAGTTGAAGGGTCATGCTACCTTGTGGTGGAATGAATTGCAAAAAGATAGAGACGAAGATGGTGAGATAAAAATCACTAGTTGGAAGGTGATGATTGCTAGGTTAATTAAGCTAAAGTAATTCCAGGGGATTATGAATTAGAGTTGTTCGATAAATTGCAGAATTTGAGGTAGAAAGACATGAGTGTCAAGGAATATACATAAGAGTTCTATAATATCACTACTAGATCTAGTCACAAGGAGGTATCTAAGGAGAAGGTAGCTGGGTATGTTAATGGTCTAAGATTTAATATTAAGGATGAGTTGAGTATGTTAAGGATTATTACTATTGAGGATGCTTATCAGTATACATTAAGGGTACAAGATAAGTTGAAGAGGAGACAAGGTAACCTTAGAGGGAAAGAAAGGAAAGTTAACAAGGTCAAAGATAAGAAAACCATTGAAGTTGAATATGATCTTAAGAAACCTAGAAGAGGTAATTGTAGTAAGGAGTTGAATGGAACTTGTTTCAAATGTGGTGGCATAGGACAGGGATTTTCAATATTTTGAAGGATCTAGTAAGAACATGGGTAAACATAATCTTACTGCTGGTGAAGTTGTGGAAAATGGAGTTGAACCTAAGATAAGAGTGTCTCTTATGCTTAGGAGAGTCATGTTAAGTAAGAAGGAAGATGAACCTTTACAAAGGAGGAATTTCTTTAGGACTGTTTGTAAATTAGGAGGTAAATGTTGTAAAGTTGTTATGGATAGTGGTAGTGCTGACAACTTGGTATCGGAAGAGGTGGTGTTGAAGCTTGGATTTAAAAGGCTTACACATCCTTTTCCTTATGGGATAGGTTGGTTTTTAGATGATCATATGGTGGAGGTTAAAGAGAAAGGTTTGGTTAATTTAAACATTGGACCTTATAGAGATGAAGTGTTATGTGATGTGGTGTCTATGAGTGCTTTTCATGTTCTATTGGGAAGATCTTGGCAATTTGATAGAGGAGTTATTCATGATTGTAGAATAAATCTGGTCACAATAGAGAAGGATGGACAAAAGTTTACTCTTGTTCCTTTGAAGGGAGAAGAAAGGAGGAATGCAAGTAATATGAGTATAGTAAAGAGTTACTATTTAGAGAAGAAGACTATAGAGGTTAGTATGGATCACAAGAAGGATCTAGCAGGTAGATTTTATGAAGTCAAGTTTGTATCTTATTGTAAGAAGTATAAAGTGGAGCAACATATGACTTTGGTTGCTGAGTAGATGAGGGTTTGCAATAGAGGTAGATTGGTTATGCAGAAAGGAAGAGGTAATGATATGAGATTTGGTGTTGATAGAAGGTATGATGGCATGAGTACAAAGAGGAGTAAGTTGATGGATCTGGCATAGGAGAGTACGGAAGTGCAGAGGTAGAGAATTACAGATAAATAGGAGGTTTGGATTAAAAAAAAGCATTATTCCACGGCTTGTCACATGCTCATAAGTTTCTCTTATGGAACATTTTATTTTACCTAGGGTGTCTGATGTAGGAGCATATTAGGGTCTTGGTAATGTTTAATCATCCAAAAATATTTCCTTTAGTTTGTTTTATGTTCTATTCCAGTTGGGTTTTTTCTTGTGTTTTGAGTGGCAGTCAGTCTATGCTTGTTATTTTTAGTTGCGGTCATGAAAACGTGTTCCTAGAGATTATCCTATGATCACAACTCATTTGGTTTCATAGTGAGTGATTTATGGTAGATTCTTCATGTATTTGTCATGTACTTCATTTTTGGTTGATCTTTGTGTTTTCCAATCGGTTTCCTGGTCTTCTGGTTGGCTTTTCTGAGCATGATCATGCCAGTTCATTATTACGTTTGAGGCTGAGTGAGTGATTTATGGCAGATTCTTCATGTATTTGTCATGTACTTCATTTTTGGTTGATCTTTGTGTTTTCCAATCGGTTTCCTGATCTTCTGGTTGGCTTTTCTGAGCATGATCGTGCCAGTTCATTATTATGTTTGAGGCTGACATTTTTATATGATCACATCACTTAAATATTTCATTGGAGGTTGTTATTTAATATTTGACTCCTGATCTATTTGGGTGTAATGTATTTACTCATTTGTTGGGGAATGTAATCTTTCCAAGGCTGGCCGATGATTGTAATTTATTTATAAGCTTATGGACTTTTTCTTAAGGGGCACAATGATCACATAAGATTATTTGGCATAGATTGGGTAGGATTTGGATGTTTTGAGTTTAATCAGGCATGCGTTCTTGGCATGTATGACTGGTGTGTGAAACAACATTTTTTATATATGTTGTAAATGATTTTTAATGATAATAAAAAGTTGAATCTATTGTTTCTATCTATTTCATCTTGTTTCCTTTCATTGTGTATGTTGGTTGCAAGGGTTGGACCGATTTAATTGAGGTTTCTCCATCATTAACTACATCAGAGGTATAAGTGCAAGTCTACATACATCATTTGGAATCAATCAATCAATCCATCAATCTATATACAAGAATTTGATCAAGAATTCAAGGAGAATTCAAGCATATTCAAGCATTCAAGAAATTCATCTCATCATGGTTGTAGGGATAGAAATTATTATACAAGCATGTATTTTTTGATGTCTTTTTGGTCTCTATAGTGTCATGTTATTGTATCAACACTTGTGATCTCATTTCAAGAAGCACTTGCATCGTTAAGGTATACGACACATATCAAGCCTCTACAATTGACAGTATGGTTCCTTTCTTTTCAATTCAATTTCAAGATTAATTTATAAATAGGGGGGTTGACTGAGGCAAACCCCTTTCTTCCAAAATTCTTCCCATTTTCTATGTGTAGATGACTAACGATGGAGTTTTGATTTGGTTACCAAAAGGTTTAACAATCTACTACAAATCCTTGTCTTTTCATCAACTTTTGTAACATCAAGGAAAAATTCCACGAGAAAGGGTGACCCAAGTTGCCCCCCTACAATCAAGGTCACCCTTGACAGGAAATTCATGCTAAGATTTTTTGTGTAGATCATTCTCTGTGTTAGCATCTCATATTTGGTTTCAAAATTTGGTTTCCTAGTATGTTGTTTCTCCTATATGACAAAAATCCCTTCTTTCCCTTTATCTTGCATTTCCTTATTTATTTTTCACAACCAATTATCCATATAGTGAAGGAAAACCCTTCACCCATTCAACACTTGAGTCTTTCTTAAGTCTAGTGGGTTGTTTTCCTTACTAATGTATTGAGAGACAATTTAGGTACAACCTTTCTAGTTTGAATAGTCATCCTAGTGATTTCCCATTTCATTGAATTTTTTTGTTTTCTTATATTTTAGTGAACTCGACATCCTTACATTTCTATTCTAACTTAGTCTCTAGATGTAAAATTTCTATCTCTATATCTGATTTGGGAATTTTTCATTTTTATCATAGAATTAACTAAAATAGATTGGTGTGTTATCTCTCACCCTATTGCATTTCTCCTTACTTCCATTTACCAATCACACAAAATAGATAATAAATTTTTGCATTTCATGTTTCTTATATTCCTTCACGGTATTCTTTCATATGACATCATGAGAATTTCCAACATCCTTCCCCCTTACAAATCATTTTTCAAGACCTTTATCCATATTTCATGTAACCACATAATAAATTTTTTAAGTAAATGCATGGATTGTTTGAATTACATAAGAGTCTTTTTAGAAAATGATGAATCCAAAGATGACATTTCCATGAAAAACCTTTGCACTTATTCTAGGTTGTCTTTTATTAATGAGGATAGAGATCATATTCCTAACAATACCACATTAGAGATTCCTATATCTCCTCCTCCTAAAGCGACCTTAGTGCAAGAAATTAAGGAGGCTATTTTACGTACTTCTTTAGATTCTCTTAGAAATTCTTATTTTTATCAAAGCATTTTCAATGATTTTAATGTTCGACATTTTATTCATGATTTATTTCCTAAGATTACATTAATTAAGGGAGAAGACCTTGATAAACCCTCTTCTTCCTCCCAACCTAAAAAGGATTCAAATAATGGTGATATGATTCCTAATCTCCCTAAATCTCCCTAAAGAGACCAATCCTCCTTTTCCTCTTTATACTATACATTTACACAAACATCAAGATGAAATTTTTTCTACTTCTCAACTAAAGGCTAATTATAATGTATGCTATGACATTATTGTTAGAAGAATGTGAAAATATTTTCTTGAGTGATATGTTTTCATTGATGTCAACATATATTTATCTATTTGAGATAGTGTTGCAGTGAAGTCTAGTGAGTTTGTTTGATCAGTGCAGCAAGTATGATAAAGATTAGACTTTAGAATTTATAGAGTTTGAAGAGGGTTGTCTATAGTTGATTTTGTTCAATTTTTAGAGGTTCACATGAAGATTTGAGTGATTTATGAGTATTTGTGTTGAGATTGTTTTTCTAGTTGTTCAGTGGCAATATAGTGATGGTATCTTGATCTGCATTGCTTCGTATTGTTGGGGGATCCCACAATAGTGGGTTAAACTTTTTTGCCTAAATGGACAGTGAAGTCTACATTTTGAAAGAAACTTTCAGATTCAGATGCATATTGTCATTAAACCGTTTGAAATCGGAAGATGAAGTAAACTAGAGTCTTTTAGGATTTTCTGTCTAGATTCTAAATATATATATATATATATATATTTGAATTGATTTTAATAGTTTTTTTTCTCCCACTAAAACTTCTATGTTGTTGAAAACGTCATTTTCAAAAAGTTACATTGACTTCATAGGGCATAAGTTTTTTTCTAAAATAGATATCAATGCGCTTCTTTTGAATTTCATTTTGTAACATCCATACGGAGGGCATGCAATTTGTTTGATGACATTATCAACATTTTATGAATGTTTGAAGTAGCGTAAACCATAATTTTGACATACCTTGACTACATAGCTTATAACTTGTGTATTTAACGAAATTCTTTTTTTTTTATAGAAAGTAAACTCGAAGCCGGAGGGCACTTTTATTTTTCAAAAAAAAAATTCTCTTTTCTACTATTTTTCATTGAACGTCAAACTTGGAGGTTTATTTTTGATAAAAAACCTATATTTGATGCAAGTCACAAAACATAGACCTAATGAATTCAAAAATTGTCAAATCTATATTCGTTAGAAATCTCATTCAGAGTACTTGTGCAATGCAAAAGGACATCTCCATATTCTTCCATTTGAGCCCCGTGCTTGAGCCCCGAAGTAATGAAAACTGCAGATTTCTCTTAACCTCTGCAAATGGCCAATATTTAGTGGGTTTCGATAGAAACTACTTTTGATAGAAAGTAGTTTCGATCAAAAATATTTAGTTTTGATAGAAACTACTTTCTATCGAAAGTAGTTTCATGATTTGGCGTTTGTTTTCCATTTACTAAAGCACTTTCGATCAAAAGTTTCAAGTTTCAATAGAAAGTCAGAGATGACTTTCGATAGAAACCTATGTCAGCCTATTAGGTGCCATTTCGGGTTCAGAATGATTACATATAAATAAATATATTTTTTTGTCATCTTATTAATTTTAAAGTTTCAAAATTATTCGCATTTTGGAAAAGGAAGACAATTTTTCAAATTGTGATGGGAAATTAAAAAAGAAGGCTAAATAAGAGTACACGACATTATTCAAAAGTGACTGAACAAAGACTATGTGAAGAAGCTCAGGAAATATATTATCATAAGAAACAAGGTACATCTCTCTCTCTCTCTCTCTCTCTCTCTCTCTCTCTCTCTCTCTCTCTCTCTCTCTNTATCTCTCTCTCTCTCTCTCTCTCTCTCTCTCTCTCTCTCTCTCTCTCTCTCTCTCTCTCTCTCTCTCTCTCTCTCTCCATATTTTAAGTTGATGATTATTACTTGTCTTAATGAAATATGTAAGCATGATATTGCAATACCTAATTTGATAAAGAAGACCTAATTAGACCTATTAGGACATAATTAGACCTAAGACCCTAAACCCTACCTAATTAGGCCTAAGACCCTAAACCCTACCTAATTATACCTAAGACCCTAAACCTTAAACCCTAAACCCTACCTAATTAGATCTAAAATCTTAAACCCTAAACCTTACCTAATTAGACCTAAGACCCTAAACCCTAAACCTTACCTAATTAGGCCTAAGACCCTAAACCCTAGAAATCCTATGTAATTAGACCTAGATTAGGACATAATTAGACTTAAGACCTAATTCTAGACCTAATTACATGACCTAATTAGCCCTAAGACCTAGAATTACATGACCTAATTAGCCCTATGACCTAATTAGACCCAATTAGACCCAATAAGGACCTAATTAGATCCAATTAGGACAATTAGATCCAATTAGGACCTAATTAGATCCAATTAGATCCAATTACGACAATTAGATCCAATTAGGACCTAATTAGACCCTTTATAACCTAATTAGACCCTTTAAGACCTAATTAGATCCAATTAGACCGTTTAGGACCTAATTAGATCCAATTAAACCCTTTAGGACCTAATTAGATCCAATTAGGATCCAATTAGACCCAATTAGGACCTAATTACATCCAATTAAGACAATTAGGACAATAAGATCCAATTAGGAGCTAATTAGATCCAATTAGATCCAATTAGGACCTAATTAGACCCTTTATAACCTAATTAGACCCTTTAGTCCACCTAATTAGATCCAATTAGACCCTTTAGAACCTAATTAGATCCAATTAAACCCTTTAGGACCTAATTAGATCCAATTAGGACATAATTAGACCCTTTATAACCTAATTAGACCCTTTAGGCCACCTAATTAGATCCAATTAGACCCTTTAGGACCTAATTAGATCCAATTAAACCCTTTCGTACCTAATTAGATCCAATTATATCCAATTAGGACCCAATTAGACCCAATTAGGACCTGATTAGATCCAATTAGGACAATTAGGATAATTAGATCCAAATAGGACCTAATTAGATCCAATTAGGATGTAATTAGATCCAATTAAGACCTAATTAGACCCTTTATAACCTAATTAGACCCTTTAGGACCTAATTAGATCCAATTAGACCCTTTAGGACCTAATTAGATCCAATTAAGCCCTTTAGGACCTAATTAGATCCAATTAGGATCCAATTAGACCAAATTAGGACCTAATTACATCCAATTAGGACAATTAGGACAATTAGATCCAATTAGGACCTAATTAGAACCAATTAGATACAATTAGGATGTAATTAGATCCAATTGGATCCAATTAGGACCTAATTATACCCTTTAAAACCTAATTAGACCCTTTAGGACCTAATTAGATCCAATTAGACCCTTTAGGACCTAATTAGATCCAATTAAACCCTTTAGGACCTAATTAGATCCAATTAGATCCAATTAGACCCAATTAGGACCTAATTACATCCAATTAGGACCTAATTACATCCAATTAGGATAATTAGGACAATTAGATCCAATTAGGACCTAATTAGATCCAATTAGATCCAATTAGGACAATTAGATCCAATTAGATCCAATAAGAATGTATTAGGACCTAATTAGATCCAACTATACCCTTTAGTCCACCTAATTAGACCCAATTAGACCTATTTGGATCTATGATAGGTTATATGACCCCTTAAGACCCCTTAAGACCCCAATAGACCCACTTAGACCCAATTAGACCCTTGATTATACATGTTACACCTTATTGTACCTATTAGGATGCACTTAGATCCAATTAGACCCTTTAGGACCTAATTAGACCTAATTAGACCCATTAGGACCTAATTAGACCCTTTATAACCTAATTAGACCCTTTAGGACCTAATTAGATCCAATTAGAACCTTTAGAGCCTAATTATATCTAATTAGACCTAATTAGACCCTTTAGGACCTAATTATAGCAATTAGGACCTAATTAGATCCAATTACCTAGACAATTATGACCCAATTAGACCCAATTAGGACCTATTAGATCCAATTAGGACAAGTAGGACAACTAGATCCAATTAGGACCCAATTAGACCCTTTAGGACCTAATTAGATCCAATTAGGGCCTAATTAGACCCTTTATAACCTAACTAGACCCTTTAGGACCTAGTTAGACACAATTAGATCCTTTAGGACCTAATTAGACACAATTAGACACAATTAGACATAATTAGACACAATTAGACCCAATTAGACCCTTTTGTTTAAAATAATTAAATATCTAAATGCATGCAGGAAATTCTCAAGAAGCACAACCTTATGAAGTTGGAGAAGGGTCATTGCAAGGTGAACAAGCCCAACCTTTAGAAGTTGGAGAAGGGTCATCGCAAGGTCAACAGGTTCAAAAAGTACAACCTTTAGAATACCAAACAAGTACACATCTCTCTCTCGTTTACTCTCCCCCACTGTCTCAATTTAGTCTCTTAGTACAGTTAATTATGCATTTTGTGTATTTCCCCTTAAGATGAGATATTAAGAGAATTTTTTATTTTATTTGCAGCCCAAGTACAAACAAAAAATGAGAATATTATTCTAGCCCAAGAGTTGAAGAGCAAAATTAATTGTAAAAGCATAGATCATTTAATCAAAATGGATGTGGAAAAATTGAGAGATTATGCTAAACAACCCATAAATACTACAAAG